>PVJH01003070.1:19119-153471 GCA_004026705.1 Nesogale talazaci | reverse complement strand
GCTACCATGCCCTGTGATAAAAGTTAATGGTAAATTACAGCAACCACATCATGACAGGACATCTAATGACCTAGACCCCTCAGGAATGAAGGTCTGGGTCACCCCACCAGGCAAAAAACCACAACCAGCTGAAGTGATTGCTGAGGGCAAAGGTAATACAGAATGGATAGTAGAAGAAGGTAGTTCTACCTACCAATTATGACCACGTGATCAATTGCAGAAGCGAGGGTTGTGATTATTCATGTATTTTCTGTTTATTAGTTTATTGAATTTTTTTTCTTTGCTCATGTATGATATATCAGCTACAATTGAACTCAGTGTGTTCTCATTTATATGTATGATAGATGTTTAATGTTAAGTATAAGCTTGTTTTCATTGATGTCTAGAAATTCTATATGGGTAAAAAAATTGTGTATAGGTGCCATGTTGGCAAGGGGTGGATTGTGATGGGTAGGTTTGTTATGCTAACATGGCCACAGAAGATTGGTGGATCTGTTGTGACAGCACAGCCAATGAACACGCGGGATGAATTGAAGGGAAGATATAGGAAGGGCTTCGCAAGTCCCGCCCCCTCTCTCTCTTGTTTGCGGATCTTCGGACCAGAGAGCTGCCTTGTTGGTCCTGTGCCTCGACCTCCAAGCAACACTACCCGTGGGACACCTAATCATGGACTGTGTTACTGTGAGTTGAGGATCCTTCAAGCCCTGCTTCGCCACGCTCCTGGGATATACATCTATTGAGCTGGGGACAGTTGGACTCTGTTATCTGGCTGACTGTTGGTGACAGTTAATGACAGTTGGTGACTGTTGCTCTGCCATTTGCTGCCTGTAACCAGATAGCCTGGATTGCTCTACAGAGGACTATTGAGTGGCCCTCAAGAATTGAAGGACTGCCGGTCTTCTAGTTGCCTCACGCAAGTGAGTTGCACCGAGCAATCTGTATTGTTTTATAGTTAACTTTTTCTCTTTTTTTTCTTTTTTTTCTCTTTTTCTCTTTCTTTATATATAAATATATAAAAATAATTACTAGTGTCCTGAATTTTATTTCTCTAAGAGAACCCTGCCTGACACACCCACTGATACTGGGTTGAGTGGGGGGGGGAGATAGAGAGAAGAGGGGAAAGAAAAATATCAATATCAGCCCCTGACCCTGGGGCTGCAAGAGCTTAATCCCTGCTTCAAGCCAGTGGCAAGCTGTGACTATGTTGAAATAAAGCCTCTGTGCCAACTCCAAATGATTCCTGTCTCGGGTTGAGACAGTGGAGGGGCTAAGGTCAAACCCTTGCCAGCCTCCACTGTGAGAAGTCAAAAGCCCCCAGCCCCCTCAACACCTTGTGGACCTGTTTCCACTTATCTTTATGCTGTTCCTCCTGCAATCGGCAGTGTTGAATTTCCCTCGTAGTAACTCTCTTGGCCTGATTTCTGCAGAGTCCCTTTGGTATATGTTACTCAGTTGCCATCTTCCTGGAAATCTCCCCCAAATATTTTAAATCAATAAATTGTTTGATACTTTGATTTACTTCTCATTTTTAAAACACTTAAATTAGTATAAATGCTTCAAAAATATGTAACTCTTCATCTAGGTAGCAAAACAAAACCAAAATATTTGCTAGACAACCAGCTGTTGAAACATGCAAGAAGATGTAAAAATGCAATTGTAAGACCAAAGGCCTAACAATTTTCACTAGTATTCTTAACTCACTCTTTCTGCTCTGAATATTTATTAGTATATTTGGATTTTCATCTGATATGTCTATTTTTCTGTTTTACTTTTCATATTGGAGTGCTAATTTTGATCTCAAAATCTCCCATCTCCTTTATTTTCTCTGACTACTGCATCCCACCCATATGAGGGGATGTTTCCTAACTAACCTATAATTTGAACCTCTGATTGGCTTAGAACTCTGTGCAAATGATATTATTTCCTGCTGCTTACTTCAGTTCGTGAGAGTGGTTTTTGTGCTAATTTTTGACTGTGTTGTCTGACTTTGTCCAAGGAATTTAGATTTCTGTTTTATTTCAATTTTGACCTACTTTCCCTAGACTATAAAAATATTCTTTGCTTTCAATGAATGGGAACTTCACCCTCTTTGAACACCGTGTTTTTAGTCTCCTGTCACCTTTAATGTTTAACCTGTTTTCCACATTCAAGTGTATGTGATTATGGCTAAATTTAGCAGCTCCACTCCCTTTCTCTTCTTCATATACATAGACACTTCAAACTGTGCTTAGTCTAGATTTTATAATATCCAGAACATGATTTCTTCTAGGAGTCTCTGAAAACTGTAATGTTCATATTATTATATAGATTTGAATGGCAAGTACATTTTAAAACTATTAGCTATAACTCAAATTTGGCTGAGTGCTAATTTATTCATTTGACAAACATTAGCAGATAATACTATGTGCCAAACTAGCACAGTAAATGATTTTGAGACTAGAAAGGGGAATAAAAAAGTCCCAGTATTTGAGAATTTCACAGTTTGATGTAAGATAGCAAATACACAATGAGACAATTGCTGCACTATAAAAAGGAGTAATAAAACCAAGAACTAAACTCTTTTCATTAAGTTCATTTCAGCTCACAGTAAACTTAAAGAATAGAATAGGGTTTGGGAAGTTATAAATCTATCTGAAAGCATACTGCCTCATCTTTCCTCCACAGAATAACTGATAGAATCAAACAATTGACCTTTCATTATCCACCCAAGGTTCAACACTCTATGCCAATTGTTGCTGGAATTGTTAGGTACCATCAAGTTTGTTTCAACTGATAATAATCCTTTGACCGGCATGATGAAACATCTCTAAACTCTGGCCCATCCCAACAATTGTTCTTATATTTGAGCCCATTGCGGGAGCAACCAAGTCAATCTGTCTTCTTTTAAGGTATTTTTCAATTATCCTCTACCAAGCATCAAGTTGTTATCAGGTTTTTGTTTCACCTTACAACATATTCAAAGTATATGAGACAAAGTCTTCCCATTCTTGATTCTAAGGTACATTCTGTCTTTACTTCTTTCAAGACAGATTTGTTTGTTTTTTGACATTTATGATACTGTCAATAATCTTTTTCACCACGATAATTCAAGCACATCAATTCTTTGGTCTTCATCCTTCAATATCCAACTTTCTCCTGTACATGAGGCAGTTGAAAATACATGGCTTGGTTAAGGCAAACCTTAATTCTCAAAATAACATCCTTATTTTAATACTTTAATGCAGAATATTTACCCAATGCAATGTGTTATTTGATCTCTTGACCACAATTTTCAGGAATTTTGATTGTGAATTCATGCAAGACAAAATCCTTGACAATTTAAAATTTCTCTACTCACTGTGAGGATTTGGGTCTTTACCATGAGTTATAATCCATATAGAAAGATACAATCCTTGACCTTCATGAGCAATAGCTTCAAGTCCTCACTTTCACCAGGGAAACTTGTTTCATTTGCATATCACAGTTTGTGAACAAGTCTTTCACCAACTCTGATGTAGCATTCTTCTTCATAAAATCTAGTTTCTCTAATTATTTGCTCAGCACACACAGAGATTGAATAAGTATGGTGAGAGGATACAACCCCAACTCTCACCTTTCCTGATTTAATGATATCTTTTGTCCCGCATCCTCATCAGAATCCAGCCTGTCTGTTCTTGTAATTAGTTACAATCCTAGCAAGTCAAGCCTTCAGTTTTACTCTTCCCTGTAATCTTCTTCAGAGTTAGAATGGACTCAGTGGCTATGGGGTCATTTTTGTTTTGGTATTCCCTTTAGAGCAAGATGTTTTAAATAAAATATGGTGCTTCTAATGAAGAGAGGAAACATAGAATTGTGCTTAAAGCTTATAAAAATCCTTTTGGCTGATATGAAAACAAACAAATGTGAAGATTTGTGACAGATACAAGATGTTATATTTCCTTTCTGTCTTCATCCATTCTTTCCTTCTTATGGAGTCACCTGAGGGATCCACTCTTAATTTGATTCAATTCAAGTGACTTGTATGAAACCCAGCTGAACCCAGCTTCAGACCGACATTAGTTACACTACATGCCTGGCCCCAGCATCAGCACCTGCCCACAGCCAGACCACTAAAAGTCAATCCAGAAATTGTGTTAGAGTTTGTAAAAAGAAATATTTACTATTTGTGGTTTATTTGACAGAAAAAGATCAAACCTAAGGTTTTCTGGATCCAAATTTGCTATGAAATGAAGGCTGTTCAAATGTGAATAATATAGTAGGTGGGAAAATGGAGAGGTGAAAAGATCAAGATTGAATCCTGAAAGCCTCAGTTGGGCCACTGACTAAAATCAGTTATTTCCTTGAACTTTACAGTTGTGTGAGCTTCCAACATATCATTTTGCTTAAATTAGCCTGAATCTGGCTTTATGGCCCTTACTATTACAAAGTACTTACTTGATATTTAGTTAACTTGAAATCAGCTAACCTTATGAGATTTCACAAAGAAAATAATCTCCATTGAGAAAAACATAATAAATAGAAGTTGACCAGTTGAATAAGAGAGGTAAGGACTGTTTTGGAAGAAGAAACACTCACAAACCAGAGAATGAGGCAATCTGATCAGATGGATTTCTCATGTATGCACCCGTAATTGGCTTTACTTTTCTCATGCCGGTTGTCCTAGCTGTTCTTGCCTCTGTTCACAATATTAGATTTATGTTTTTCATAAGAAAATGTTAAATGAGAAATCTGAAAACAGGAAATTGAATTTCTAGTGTGAACAGATAGAATTGGCTAAAGGTGGTTTATAACATGAGAGCATCATTGGTATTCCTAACACTTTTGCCCATGGTAGTGCCGGGCTCATAAGGATGTTCAATGTCATAGAGGACACATTCTCATTTTATCTGCCAACTCTATGCTTATCATGTTAGTGAGAATTTTCATGTCATGGTTTACAGATGGTCATTACAGCTCAAAATATCCATCATTAGAACCATGATACAAAGCAGGACAGAAACAAAAGAGCTTTCTGCAATGACATTTCTCTCTTCCTCTTCCATTTTTTTATAAATATGGAGGAATTTTCCTTAGAAGACATTGGTCTCTAGAACTTGATTAAATCCCCTGTTTTGAAAGAAATGGAATTTCCTCAATGACTTAAAATCATTATTAATTTATGAATATGAGCATTTCCTGTTGAAAATGAAATTAAAGTATTATTATCTAAGAAACAGAGACTAGCAGTAGGATCTGTAACAAGAAATATTCTTTTGGGGGGGGCATCATTGCCCTCTGGTGGTCGTAGGAGCTAACCAGCGGTGCTCCTGAGAGCCGCCACTGGATTTGAACCACCAAGCCCGCAGGCCACAGTCCCACACCAACCACTTACGCCATTGGGGCTCAGCCTGGAATATTCTATATGAAGTATTTTAATAAATGTAACTCCTTTTGCTCAGAGAGATGCTTTTCACATAGTTTAGAAGACACTTTAAAAATGTATGTCATTCTTGGCAAAGTCTTTTTGGAATCTAGCAAAATATTTAAAGCTGATGATAGTCATTCCCTTTCCATTAGCTTAAATACATATTTTCAATGTATTACAAAACATAGTAGAACACAGCATCAATAACAAAACCATGAGTTAACAGTAATGATATATCTGTTATAAATATCTCTTTGTAGACATAGCATATCAAGATGAAGTCATAAATTGTCTCCTTTCATTTGTATAGTCATACTTCAGTGGAAGACACATATGAGTAGATATATTTTTGTGGTAGAAAGGCTCATGGTTAAAATTCGTCAGATAAATGTACTCTACATGATCCCAATTTTTATGACAACATCCATACTGTCATACTCCAGTGCCAGTTGGACATATGCCTTCTTCTCTCTTGACTTGCCCTGAGTGGATCAATGTCACACACTTTCTTCACAGCCTGTTGGTTATGGTCTTATTGCTTTGCCATCTGTATTGAACATGCATGGATTGCTACCTTCCATGTCATTTATGGTAGACTTGATGCTCAGAGGAACTTTATGATAGTCATCAAGCTTGCTTATCATAAAATAATTCTTCTGAGGTTATTTGGATTGCTTTCATCGACACAATGCCTTGAGCTACCAGGAGGTGGAGGACATGTGGATTCTCTTCTTCTTCCTTTTTCTTGATGCACAACTTTTGAAGAGCACTGGTAGCTCAGAAATTGAATGCTTGGCAGCTAAGCAAAAGGTCAGCAGGTGAGCCTCCCCAGCTGATTCTAATGGTGAGAGAAAGAAGTGGCACTCTATTTCTATAAAGATGACAAACTAGGAACTCCTATGACACCATTACTCTTGGTCCTATAGCATCAGAATCAATTCAGTGGCAACAAGTTTTGGTTTACTTATTTTATTATTTTTTAGATGGCTTCCAGTACTGTCTTCTTGGTCTTCAATGCTTTTGGTTGGTGTCAGTTTGGGTAAGGGTAGAGATTTCCTTCTTTAGTTTCTTTGCCATGTTCAATAAATGGAAGCTTTATCTTATACTAGATGAAGAAGTTAAGCTACAGAGAATTTAAATTACATATCAAAACCACTTATCAAGTTAATGAGAGAGCCAGAACTACAAAGAACTTACTCTAGAGCCTTTTCTGTTATTTATGAAAGTGTGCAGTTGCCAAATCTATTGTTTGATAAAATGCTTCTCTACTGGGCTCTGTGATAGTTACATGATCTGGTTTCAATCTGGGACTTGAGAGAATTAAGAGTGAAGGAGTGAAGTCTCGTCTGACAATCAGGTCAGCCAATGAGACCTTTGTGGGAATAGCCTTCCCCTGAGGCCTCTGGGGAAAACTCTAGAATTTCCTCCTTGGAGGCGGGAGAAACTCCCTCAGACTTCTCACTCCCTTGGAGATCTCTACTGACAAGAAGCCTGGCTCTGTGGTGATAGATCCCATTCCTTGGAACTGGAGGAGACACTTGGAGACCCCAGCCAGCACTGAGCTGTTTACAAAGCCACTGGATCCACAGGCCTTCTACCCATCTGGCTTGTGAGCATCTTGCATTTGGCGTCATTGCATGTGTTTTTTGAGTCTGAAGAAGACTCTTTAGAGTGGTCTTAGACATATGGGCTAATAACATACTTGTGGGCTTGGACTGGACTGGGTTGGGATACTTTCTCAATGCTCAATTCCTCTTGTATGTAAACCTCTCCCTTATATACATTTGCATATTTATGAATTTGTTTCTCTAGTCTAATTTGTTTTTCAGACTAACACAGGATCCGTTCTAAGTGGTATCAATGATAATGGAGCTTTAGAAATGTGTTTCTGAGCAGGGCCAGTGTTGTCTTTAATATCTCTGTGGTGATTAAAAACATTGCTATGTCATTTTGATCTCGGGTGACATTTGCCTCATAGAGATTCAGCTCCCAGAGATAGTAATTTTTGGTAGCATTTTATGGATTTTGTAGAAATCCTTGGGTAGTATCGATGAATCTGAAGAAGTAAATTTAGACACTCTTTTATTATCATTTCCCAAAACCCCTTTTCACTGGCCAGCTGTCTGCAATACCACTTTCGATTCTCAAAACCATTTACTATGCTAGCTTGACAAATAGTATTAACCAAAAAATTTTGTTGAATGAATGCATTAGGATTCAGGTACTCTGAGCCAAATTTGAGTTAGAGCTAATGGTTAAAAATCTATATAATTTGAATCTATATAATAATGTGAAAATTGAAGTAATTGGAGACACTTAGCTGAAATACATTCAAGAGAATAAAATCTAAAGACTAAGTTTAAAGTGTCCATGTATACGAAGGCGAGAGAAGGCCAGGAAATTCTAAGTTCAACCACAGTCCAGTCACATACACTTGAGCATAAGGATTAATACCAGGCTAGTCCCAAGGAGGCAGAGGTTGAACAGGTTCCACATGTCAAGCTCTTCCAAGATGTTCTTCTGCTCCACTTCTCCCCTAATCCTCCCTTGAGTTTATTCTCTCTCTCTCTCTGATTTCTGTGATTTACTCCCACGCCCCACAAACATTTCACAGAGTTTGCATAAATGGCTAACACATCAGCAGTGCTCCAAATGCAGGTTTCAAATGCAGGCCTGAAGCCCAAAATGTCCAAAAGCCACTGCAAATCTTTGTGTTTTTACCAAAGCTCAATATGGAAATAGAAGTCTGACTCTTGAGGTGATGTGATATGGATAGAACTGTACGGTGATACCATTTTCATATCCAATGAAACAAAGGATGCAGGCTCATTTACACCAGGTATTAAGATATGTCTTAAGGATGACATTAAGGAAACAGGGTTCATGGCTTGGTTCAAACCCAGTATGAAAGTGAGATCCTAAAGTTGCCCTCAAAGAAACAAAGAGTGGCTCAGTCCACACCCTCCATCATGGTCAAGACTCAATCCCACTCCACTCCTGTCCATCAGCATAGTAGAGAATGCCCTCCTTTATATGCCTTTCACCAAGAGGTTATGGAGTCTAGTACTATAATATATGATATACAGAACCATAGCTAGAAAAAACACAATCATTTATCATAGCTCAGTATACATAAGTCCCTAGGTATCACAAACTATTTGCACTTGGCTGCCAATGTAAAGGTTGGAAGATCACACCTAGCTGGTAGCACCAAGGGATAAAAGGATTGTGGATGTACAAGAATTAAGATCGCAACCATCAAAACCCTGTGGAGTTGTTCTACCCACTAACACAAGGAATTGCCAGAAGTTGAACTAACTCAACACAACTAACAGCAACAATATGATTTATACAATTTCTTAGGAAAATACTGAATTGGGGTCATCACTTAAAGGCTTGTCTTTTCACTGTATTTGCTAGTTGACTCTGACAAGTTCCTTGACTTCTATCAGGCCTGGTTTCCTCTACGAGTATATGGAATAGGTGGTGGTGGTGCATCTGTGGATGTTTCTTTCCAAAATTCCATGTATGTTGTGAAGATGAAAAGTAGGAGTGTAATTCTAAGCTTTATTTTTCTCCCAATTGCAATGTTTGTTCTAACATCTTATGCTTGATTTCAGGATGTGAGGATCATTTTCTTGTATCCATTTTTCTTAATGGGCTTCTCAGAGTTTCTCAGTCTTGCCACTCTTGATATTTGGACTTGGTAATTCTTGGTGGTGGGGAGCATTCCGAATATTTACCAGTATTCCTGCTCTTTATCCGTGGAATACCAAGACACCAGTAACTGCCTTTTTCCTCTCCTCCTGCATCATAGTCATGATAATAATTAAAATATAATCTCCGACTGTTGGCATTGTTGCCTGGGGTGGTGAAGTATCAAATTTTATCTCCACTCATCTCTCTAAGACTCAGAAAACTTGCGTTTGTCAGATTCAACTTTAATAATGTAAAATATATGATTGTGGGAACAGTGATTGGTTTAAAAAATGAATGAGGATTTTAAATTAGTTCATATCTCAAGAAATTTTGGGAAATTGGTTACATTATAATTTGAAAATGTGATTTAATTGAGTTTTAAAATAACTAATTTAATTTTTCTAATTACTAAGTACTCTTGATCCATTTAAATCAGAACAAGTTTTCTTTAAAGACATATGCACTTTAGGTATAACATAGACTCAAATTTTTCACATTGCAACAAAAGATTTCCTTCTCTCATATTACATTAATCCATGACCAGTTCTATTTATCTTAAAGGTGAGATTATAACCAAGAAGATATTTAAATGGCACATACACTTGTTCTTAAAATTTTTGAAAATTGAAATTAGTGTGCTCTAATAAGAAAATATACTTAACAATCTAGATGTCCAGTAAAAGGTATTTTTAATTATGTATGAGTGGAAAAGTTTAATGAAATTAACTTAGTACCTATCTTCGCTCTCAGAGAGCAGAATAGCTTTAGTACCAAGACTTTAATTCCCTGTGCCACAGACCAATGATGAATTCATTGTTTGACATGATAAATAGACCCACTCAGTTGATGTATTTGAGGCTTCTGTAGTTCTAACGTTTGATTTGTTAGTGATAAACCTTCCTTCCTTCAATTTTATACAAATAGGAGAACTTTCTGTTTGACTCCAGGGAGACCAAAATGGCCAAAGGAAGTGACTGCAAAATGATTCACTTTGTGCTTGTGTATACAGCATTACCTGGAAGGAGCATTGGTGTTAGAAAGTGTTATGAAATATTTATGAGACATTTTTGAATCGGGTGGCTGGGATGGTTTTGAGCAGAAACGTTTTTGTGGGGGGGGGGCACCTTGATTTCTTAGCTCTTGTCACATCTTTAGATATCTTGCTCTAAAAATGGTTTGCCACATTGCTAGCTTATGCCCGAAGCTCTAGCCCAGCTTTAAGCAAAGAGAAGTCATTTGTATTTTTCTTCCTAGAATTTATTCTTTTACCCCAGACTGAAATAAATCATACAGCCATCCTCTAGTAACCTTCTAGTTATTATGTAGGAAAGGATAGTGTCAATAGACAATGAAAGAAAACAGTATACACATTAAAATTGGAATCTGGGAATGGACCTTGACTGATATTTCATTTGATAGTCTAGTCTTCTCACCCACAAATTTTCTAAGGTTAAAGCTCTCTGAAATGCTGTACCACTTACTTCTATACACATGTAACTAAAGATGATTGAAAAACTACTATCATTTCTTTTTATAGCTGAGGGTTTTTTCCATCTGGAAACATTCCATAATTCATATCTCAGTTTTCTCAGTGACTTCGGCACAGCAGAGTACACAAGTGGGTCTTTGGGGGACTACTTCATTTTCTCAGCTTTGGAGTTATTTATTCTTCTTACTATTAGAAGATAATTGCATATAGATTAGTGTCTGCCTCAGTTGAGGGCTGGGGATAGAAATGAGGAATAGTTTTAAGAGTAATGGGAAACCACTGAAAGTTTTCATTTTGATTTTTTAGCAGTGCCATGGATTATACTTCTGTTAATAAATACAATTACTCTGCCTGCTTTGTGGAGGTGAATTTGAATGGACTGAGATGCGTGTTGGAAGATCTGTTACCACTCCACTATTCAGTTATTCAGACAAGAGATAGTGGTGGATACGGATGATGATGAGGGAGCAGAAAAATGAAAATATACCCATATCGTTTTAGAAATTAATACAGCATTATAGACTTGATGTATTGTGTGCAAAGGTGTTGAAAAGCAAGCATATTACTTTGGGGACTAAGATGAGCCTGTCTCAACCAATGGTATTTTCAATCATGCCCATGAAAGTTGGAACTTAAATAAGGAAGACCAAAGAAGACTCAATACATTTGGACTATGGTACTAGCGATGGATACTGGAAATACCATGGGTTGCCAAAAGAACAAACAAATCTGCCCAGGCAGAAGCACAATCAGAATGCTCCCTAGAGGCAAGGATGGTGAGACTTCATGTCACGTATTTTGAACACGTTGTCAGGAATGACCAATCTCTGGATAAGGATCCGGGATTGGTAAAGTAAAAGCATGGTCAAGTAGTGGGACAGTAAAAAGGAGGAAGATCTTTAATGAGATGGAGTGATTGCACTGCTGAGCAGAAATATAACAACTGTTTTAAAAATTGTAGAGGATTGAACAATACATCATTCTGTTGTATCTAGGTTGGTTTTGAGCTAGCATTAACTCAGTGGAACTTAATAACAACAATATGAGAAGGGTGAAATCAATGATAATGCCTGAATGTTGACTTGATAAGTATAATGGATCATATAATTTACCAAGAAAATAGATGGGAAATAAATTATTTTTGTTAGTAATTTTAAGAGATTAGTTTTGGACATATTAATCTTAAGAAGCCTGCCAGGCAAGTTCCTTGATTGTGAAGTGGTTAAAGCACTTGGCTGCTAATCTGTCAGTCAATGACTCAACCCCTCCAGCCTTTCCACTGAGAATGCTTTCCACTGATAGCATGCTTCAAACAGATAATTCCTTTAGCAGTCTGTGGGGCTATCGGATTTCTTTAAAGTGAAATCTCACCAGTTGGAGTGGAGTAAACCCAATGCCAATGAGTCAATTCTGACTAAGAGAACAGAATCTGAGGCTGTAAACTTTAAGCAAGTAGACTGCCTTATCTTCTCCTACAGATATATCAAGCTATCCCCACATTCAAGCTTTCGATTAAGAAACCAGCACTTAACCTCCTTTGTCACCAGGGCTCCTCTGAGAGTAGAATAGGCATTAAATATGTGGCTATGTCTCTGGACCTCAGAGGGATGAATTTTTGACAGGGTGTTGTGCTCCCATTCACATAACATTTTATCTTTGTGTGTGTGTTTGTGTGTGTGTACTAAAACATTGCACAAATAAATTCCATCTCATAGATACCTTATAGTACAAAATAGGACTGCTCCTTTGGGTTTCTGAAGCTGTCTATCTTTACGGGAACAAAAACATTCATCTGATGGATTTTCATTTCTGACCTTGTGATTAGCAGCCCAACACATAACTCACTACTTCATGAGGGCTCATAGGCACTTTTAATGAAGAAACATTGGCTTCTTCATTCAACTTTACTTCACTTACCTATTCACATAAGCAGTGTTAAAAGTGGACATTCTTTTCTAATGGGCACTGATACTCATGTTCCATTGATAAAACAGTATGTTTGTGTTCATGGCAAATGGAGTTTCAAGTTGGTTATTTCAGATCAGAAGCCTCCTTCATAGTTTAATCTTAAAGATAAAGAAACAAAAAGTACTTAAAAAAAGATTAATAGACAATGTCATAGTGATACAGACCATGCTTAGAATATGTGAGCTCATTTTAATCAGTTGCATGCACATTATTGGTAAACTATATCACAACTCTGCTTGCTGTTCAAAAATACTATGACCTTGCTGTGCTTTATGCAGTGCATAAACATTCTGGATGTATTTAGTACATTTTTAAAGACTATTGATGTTCCTTATTTTTCCAAAAAAAGATTAAAGTCTCCCTCCCAAAAAATCCATTGCAAATTCCTAGAAACCTCTGTAAGACAGGCAAGCATTACCTTAAAGGATTTCCAAGGTTGTAATATTTATGGAAGCAGACTATAACATCTTTCTCCCTCATGGCTATTGCATTCAAACCATCTACCTTTCTGTTAGAACTCTTTAAAGAGGTTGTTGTCCCTTTAAATTAGTCACAAGGTTTTATGCCATAAAATAAAGCAGAAATCAACTTTATTTAAAGGATTGAGTGAGAATCAGTCAGCTTTGCACAACTTGAAGAGTATATGAAATTCCTGAGCACTGTATTGAACAAAAGGGGTAAACCTGAATTTTACTACTTTACACTTTCTTCTCAAAATCCAATCTGTATTTGAGGAGGTAGAATTTCATGTTGACAGTTCAATATGAAATCCTAATTCATTTTGTATAATTTGGAAATGAAATTGACGAATACCATTTGCTAACAGATAATTTATTCTGAAAGGTTTATTTTCCATAATATATTTTTATGAGAATTTCTGACTTTAGAAGTGAAGATATCATGCATAATATATCATCTCTGAATATTGTCTTTTGCGTATTTGAGTTCTTCAGACCTAGGAGGATTATTACTGAAAAGGTAATTTCAATATTCTCTGATAAAATGCTAAGAAGAAGAGAACAATCAGTCTATTGCTAGAACACATAATCACATAGTTCAACTTAGAGAAACAAAAGAAATGACATTAAAGTAATTGGGAAATCTCTCATAACTCAATTAGTCAAGCATTTACATCTATCAAACAGAAAGTTTTCATGTTTTTTGAATGAATGACAAATCTCAGTATTATTTTGATACGAACTATTTAGCTTTGCTTTTCTGTATCAGGAAGTAGAACTTCATTTACTGTAATAGGATGGTTTCACAATTTGATAGAAAGAAATTGAATAGGAGAAGGACATAACTGATTCTGTAAATACTACTTTATCTATGGTCTGTACCTAATCTTGAAAAATCTTTATTACTTTTACTTGTCTTTGACACTTTTCAAATTTACTTTTGATCATATTAACACCAAATGAAGATAGCATTTTTCTTAGATCCACAGCAATCAATGTTTATGGCAGCGGCAATCAAGAAATCAAAAGATGTGTTGCATTGAGCAAATCTGCCACATCAAGACCTCTGTAACATATTGATGAGCAAGGTTATCACATTGAGAACTGAGGTGTACCTGACCCAAGCCACATTTTCAAGTGCCTTGAATGCATGAGTTAGATGAACACCAAAAGTTGCAGAAGCGTTGATGCATTTGAGTTATGATGTTGGCAAAGAATATTGAAAATTTTGTGGACTGCCAGAAGAACAAATAGATCTGCTTTGACCAAAGTACAGCCAGAATTCATCTTAGGAATGAGCATTCAAGACTTCATCTCACATTTCTTTGGTGGATGACGTATCAGAAGAGACCAGGTCCCAGAAAAGAATATCATTGTTGGTAAGGGAGGGGGTCAGTGAAAAAAGGAATAGCCTCAATGAGATGGATTGACACATGAGTATGACAATGTGTACAAACAAAACTCTTGTGATGATGGAACTGGGCTAGACAACACATCATTCTGTGGCATATAGGATGACAACTGGAGGGAACTGACTCGGACCAAACAACAGCTCTGTGACAGAGCAGTTGAGTGAATACCAACTTTCAAGCTTCTGTGTAGAAATAGCATAAGAAAGTTCTATTTGTCCAAGGTCATGAGATCTTCATATGACCCCCTTTTGGAGCTTAATCTTATTTAATATGACATTATCACATTGATTTTCAAATCTATTGGCTAAACCAGATAGGGAAAGATGCTGAAAAGAGTCCTATTTTTTCTCTGAAAACCCCACTACCTTTAAGTTGATTCCAATTCATTGACTCTTTATAAAGTTTTCTAGGCTATGAATATTTACAGCAATAAATACCCTTATCTTTTTCCCACATATGAGCACAGCCAACTTTGATATTATTGGTCCAACATCAACCCTGAAGAACCTCCCATGATTTATTCCTTGAATGGTATTGGTAAATACTTCCGCTTCAACATGAAAGAGGAGATGGATTTGAAAACTTCATTTTCCATATACTCTCTTTGTTGGGTTGGGCAAGTTGTTTGAACCTCCATCTCCTTGTCTGCACAACATAATCATTTTGTAAGTTCATGAAGAAAATATTCTGTGTCTGGAATGGAGCAAGCATCTAAGAAATATTTAATAATGATCATAATGTTATGACAATAGTGATGGTGATTTTTATCATTTTTTTAAGAAGAAAGGGTTTTTTATCAAAGAGTAATTGTATAGTAAGAAAACATGCTGGCCCCCATCCAGATCAAGTCTATAAGTCTGATACTAGCTTATAAGTCCGATATTAGTCCATAAACTCCTCTCCAGACTTGTGCGGTACATGCAACGTTGTAAATGCAGGAAGATAAGAGGCCAGCGTGCTCAAAGTCTGGTGGATCCAGTGATAGTGGAAACATCCTTAGGGCTATCGCAGGTTTCAGCATGACTTGTCAACAGGAAGGTGAAGCAGAGAGAAAGTAGGGCAGACCTCTAGCAAGCCATTTATCTCACTCACCCTCCAATCAAGTGTCGACCTGATTGACAGGCTGAACTCCACCTCTTCACTTTTAATACCCTCAAGTCGAAACAAGGTTACATAACTACTACAGGCTGTGTCACGCGGGAGGGTGTGTTGGAAGGCATCAAGGTCTCCCAGGGGCAGGAGGTGGATCAGCAGCAGCGGTGGGAGTAGAGGCTGCTTTCCTATTCTGACCCAAGCCCGACAGAGCAGAGATGTGCCATGCCTGGGGTTCGGGCTACCTGTCAGGAGACTCCCCTCCCTCCTCTGGCCCCAGCCCATGAGTTGTTGAGCTGCTGTTCGGCAGTTCTCAGTGTTCCCATTTCTGTCCTTCAGCCCTAGGCTTTGAGTCTCTTTCCCTGACCTTGGACAGCTCCAGGCACATTCCCAACTCCAGCCAGGTGACTTCAGAAGGCTCGAAATACGGAATTTTCAAGGGATGGCTTCAGGGTCTGTGTGGACTTGCTTGGTTATCATTAGCTGCTGTCAAGTACATTCCAACTCAGTGCGCCTCTGAACAACAGAATGCAATACTATTCCGCCAGCACCGTCTGCACAGTCCTTATGCATGCCCTTATTGCTGCAGCCACTGTGAGAGTCTCTCATCAAGGGTCTTCTGTTTCATTGACCCTCTGCCTTGCCAAGCACCGTGTCTTGTTCTGGTACAGTTCTCTCCTGGTGGCATGTCCAAAGTAGGTGAGACAAAGCCTTGCTAGCCACACTGTCAAGGAGCATTTTGTCCGTACTTCCTTTCAGACAGGTTTGGTTTTTGGAATTAAATGGTACTTTTCATATTCTTTGCCAATGCTATAATTTCAATGCATTAATTCTGTGATCATCCAACTTTCACGCATATGAGGCCATCAGAAATACCGGGGTTTGGACCAGATGCACCCTGGTCCTTAAAGTGACATTCTTTCTTGTCCACACTTTCAAAAGGTCTTGGGCAGCAGATTGGCCAAAAACAACGTGTGTCTTGATTTCGTGGCTACTGCTTCCACGAGCATGAATTTGTGGGTCCAAGAAAAAGGAAACCCCTGACAACTTCAATCTGGTGTTGTCATTGTTGCAGTTGTGAAGTTTTGTTTTACTTTGTTTTTAATGTTGAGTTCTGATCCACACTGAAGGCTGCGTTTCTTGATCTTTATCTGCAAGTACTTTAAGTTTTCAACCAGCAAGGCTGTATCTTTATTGCAAGTTGTTAATAAGCCTTCTTCTAATCCTGATGCTAAATTCTCCTCAAGCATGAGGGTACACCAGGGTCCCCTTCTGTAAATAGGTACAGTCCTGGAAACCAAACAGTGGGTCACATTGACTCAACGAATAGAGGGACAGTTCTACCTTGTCCTACAGGGTCCCTGTGCCCGAAGACAGTGAGTTAAGTAGCTTGCGGGCAGGCACTGTACCTTTTCAGTATTTTAAGTACTGGCAACTCATTCTATTGCCTCTGGCCTTCATTGTTTCGGACAAGAAGTCACGGGTCCATCTTTGATTCCTCCAATTCTGCCTGAGCGTTAAACCTCCAGGAGCTGACCTGAGGGCTCTAGTGTTAGACTTTACATGCTGATACTGACCAATAAGGTGTGCAGCAAAAATAAGACACCACACCTGTGGCTCCTCCCTAATTCAAGGGTGGAAAAGCAAGACAGAAAATAATGTAGTTTTGTCATGACATCATGATCCTTGAATCCACGTGGATGGCTCTGTGTACCTCTCTATTCTAAATCCTCATAAAATACTGACATCAAATCTAGAAGCCACTGTGGCTGTTTCAGATCCCCTGTCTAGCGTGGTTTTTTTTATTTTTATTTTTTTTAGGCATCATTGCCCTCAGGTGGTGGGAGTAGGAGGCCCAGCCTTTGCTCCGTGGAGCTGGAATCGAACCTCCATCCCAGTGGGCCGCAGTCCTGCGCACAACCACTACACCACCAGGGCTCAGCCCTCTAGCGTGATTTTTAATATAGCACAGTAGTCCATGCCTTCTTCAATTTCACCATACTTATTCATTCAGCATGCTGAGCAGACAACGGGCTACGTAAAGAAGAATTTGGTATCATTTTTATATCTACCTAATCATTGACATTTTTCCTCAACCCAAAGAAATGACAATGAAGAAATATTCTCTGTCCAGGAGAAAACTTACTTTTTTTTTTTTTTACCTGAAATTGATT
The DNA here is from genome assembly GCA_004026705.1 of Nesogale talazaci. Taxonomy (NCBI): domain Eukaryota; kingdom Metazoa; phylum Chordata; class Mammalia; order Afrosoricida; family Tenrecidae; genus Nesogale; species Nesogale talazaci. The sequence continues at coordinate 135,796 of PVJH01003070.1, read as the reverse complement.
ATTTCAGCTTGACCAATGGATTTAATCATTTTTATAGTTTGGGTGTTTTTTGTTTGTTTTTAGACTTTTGAGTTGGAGTTCATAAAGTTAAAGACTTAGATCTATTGTTCATGTAGTACACATACTTATTTACAACTAAGGAATTTTAGTCTAGGGTTCTTCAGTGTCACATAGTTTGTTAAAAACAGAGTTATTATCATACATAGGTCTTCAGACTCCCAGTCAAGTGTTCATTTTTTATTACATTCTACCTCATAAAATCTAAGGTGATGTGAGAATTGGGTTAACACATGAATGAGTGAATATATAACTCTGACTCGCTCCATGAACTCCAGTTGCAAATAGTGTCATTCAGAACAAAACTAGCTTATGTCCTCATTTGTCAAGTTAGCAGAAATGTAGTACTTGCTCCCCCTTGGGATTCCTCCTTTTCTCTAAACATGTCTAGGAACCTCACAAATTTGTGCAGTTTGAGGGAATGAGGGATATATGGCCAGTTTCTATATCTAAGAAGAGCCTATGATTTCATCATGCTGGTTTGTCTTTGCTTTATGTTGCTAAAGAGAGCCTGTATTGACAAGGGAACATGACATTTCCAATAGAGAATGCTTGTCCTCCACTAGCTCTGAGATGACCATCCAAGGATATATATCTTTAAAAAATTTTTTTTTTTTTTTTAGGCATCACTGCCCTGGTGGTGGGAGTAGGAGGCCCAGCCTTTGCTCCTGTGAGCGGGAATTGAACCTCCATCCCAGTGGGCTGCAGTTCCGCGCACAACCACTACGCCACCAGGCTCAGCCCCAAGGATATGCATCTTTAAGAGAGTACCATCTACTCTTTTACTTTTGAATGAAGTTCCTTGAATGTTAACCTAATATGGCAAAGATAGCTACTCTTCATTTTCACTCACTGTCTTTCAGAAGCAGTCATTCCTCACCATTTCAGCTTTTCTTTAATGCAAACTTATGACATTTCTTTGTCTCTCCCTTGGGAGCTATACAGCACAAATCCATCACTTAACTCTTTTCAAGCAGTCAAACCCCAAAGAATTCATTATAAAATTCTGAGACAATAGAGCTATCTGCTTATGCTTCATGTGCTAGCTAACCCAATATTCTCTAAGGGGACTGTGACTTCTTATCTGAAAAAGGAACAAATTCCAGACACATAACAACTTCTGGAAATCAAGGTACACCACTGATATTACTCCTCAGAGGAAGGGAAGATAGAGAAGAGATAGTTTATGAAAATTTACTGAACATGTGAGGAACAATTCACAGAATGTGAAATTTGTATCAGGGTATCACAAAGGTATTTGTAACATCATGACCTTGGGGTGGTGAGGTATTGATTTTTGCCTTATTTCATCAGACAGCCTTCAATCTTTAATCACTTAATCTTTAAGTGTTTTATTTTTTAGTAAATTTGCACTATGATTCATTCTGAAAGGGAACTCTAGCTAATGCATAGTCTAAATATATTTTATACATAGATATGTATAGGTAAAATGTGTACATGCTTTTTAGATGTCGCACTGTTTTAGGTAAATTTAGTTCTTGTAATATTCTCATTTTGGCAACATTCGTAAAAATATCAATACAAATGCATAATGAGTCCATGCGTCTACCCATTATCCAGCTGCAGCTTTAAAGCACGCTACACTTGATATGCTTCCAGATTTATTTTAATGGATGAATTTCCTCTATGCAGGCATTTTGGAACATAAAACATTCCCTTTTTCAAGTGTTTTAGCTTATAAAGGGAATTAGTAATTTGTTTCAGTGGGGACGGGGGATGACACTTTGGGGCCTTGTTCCATTCTCTCATTAGACAGGAAAAGTGGGGACTAGCCTGGAGGAGCCATTTTGTTTTGTCTGGACCAGTGCTTCCCTCGCCAAGGATGCAAGATCTATTGTGACCAGCAAGTCGCAGAAATGGATAATTCGCTCTTGTTGTTCTCCTCACATAGGGTCTGGAGTCAGCCCTGGAGGTGAGGCATGCGTGCTATGATTACAGACTAGATGAAGATTAGCTCTGAAAATTTCCAGAGACTGTCCTTAACCAAAGACTCAACTACTGTTTGTTAGACCGGCCCATTTGGAACTCTCAAACCACCAACCCAACATGATCCTACAAAAGGCAAAAGCCAGTGTTCAGTGAGATCTCACCAAACCCAACTCACAGCTCTCCCGTCCCTCCTGACTCAGGACAGCCCTAGAAGACAGGGTAGAACTGCTGCTGTGGGTTTCTGAGATAGGTGTGGGAGTAGAAAGCTCCCCTTTTCCCCTTGGGCTGCCTGGTGGTTTTGAATTGCTGACCTTCTGGTTAGCAACTGCATGCACAATTCACCGCTCCACCAGGGTTCTCATCTGTGAGGGCAGGTCTGCAGGTACAGTTTGGGTGTGCCTGTTTGACCTTGGGATTCTCCTTGCTTCCCAAGAAAACCAAACCGAGCCCATTGTCATGGAGTGGACTCGGACCAGTAGCAGCAGTCCTGGACAGTGTGGATTTGCATCATGGAGTTTCTCAGGCCATCCCTGTGGAGGGAAGCAGACTGCCTCATCTTTCTCCTCCCTAGAAACTTTCCGGGCTGAACTGCCAATCTTTTTTTTTTTTTTAGATCATTTTATTGGGGGCTCATACATCGTTTTTCACAATACATAAATAAGCATACTGTGTCAAGCACCCTCACATGTGCACTTCTATTATTGTTCTCCAATCGTCCTCCTTTTCCCTTGAGCCCCTAGTATTGGCTTCTCCATCCCTTCCCCTCTTCCCCTGTTCTCTCTTGCCTACCAATCCTCAATACTTTATACATTGTTATGGTTCTGTCATATCTTACACTGCCCGACCTCTTCCCCAACCTACTCCTTTGATGCCCGTCCTTCAAATAGGAGCTTATGTGTATATCCTTGCCGTTGGTTCCATCTCTCTACCCCACCTTCTCTCTACCTTTCCTTTCCATCATCTCCAATCTAACCATTGGCCCGAAGCGGCTCATCCATCTTGGTATCCCCATATCTCCAGCTCCCTTCTCTACTAGTGTACCTTCTCCAGTCCATCTGGATTTGTAAGGTAGAGTTGGGACCATGATGGTTGGGGAGGGGGTGTGGAGCGGAAGGCTTCAGGAACTAGAGGAAAATTGTATGCATCATGAATCACTGCCTAGCTGCACCTTGACTTATCTGTTAGCTCCCTGTGATTCCCCTGTAAAGGGTGAACAATTACCCACCAGTGTGCCTTAGGTCCCCACCCTGCTCTCCTCCTCATTTGTAATGGTGTGATTCTTGTTTTTTGATGCTCGATATCTGCTCCCTTCGGCCCCTCTTGATCATGCATGCTGGTTTGCTTCTTCCATGTGGAATTTGCTGTTTCTGTGCTGAATGGCGACTCGATTATCTTCAAGTCTTTGAGACTCCAGACATTCAATCGTTCAGTAGGTGGGCACCATCATTTCTTCTACTCTGTTTGCCTCTTTATCCATTTGTCTTCAGTGATAAAAGAAGTCAATTGGTCCATTGATTTTGATTTTTGTTCTTTGATGCCTGGTATCTGATTGTTTCAGCACCTCATGATCACACAGGCAAGTGAGCTTCTTTTTTGGTGGGTTTTGTCGCTCCTAAACTAGATGGCTGCTTGTTTATGCTCAAGTCTTTGAGACCCTGGATGCTATATCTTTTGATAGCTGGGCACCATCAGCTTTCTTCACCACTCTTGCTCATGCTCCCACATGTCATCAGTGGGCACCTTGGGGATGTGTGCACACAGTGATATGTGTATTTTCTTTACCCCCCTGTTTGATGTCTATTGCCTAGACCTTTCACCACTTTCACCACCATGTGGCCATGCTGGCTGTTGTGCTTCTTCTGTGTGGGTGTGGTCTCTTCTTAGGTAAATGATCTATTGTTTATCTTCAGGCTTTCAAGATCTCAGATATATCCTTTGATGGCTGGGCACCATCAGCTTTTTTCACCACATTTGTTTGTGCACCTTTTTTTACTTCAGTGGTCATATTGGGCCAGTGAGTCTCGAGGAATACCAGATTCATAGAACAAAGTGTTCTTACATTGAGAGAGCACCAGGGTGAGGGCCTAAGGTCCACTTGCTACCATAATATTTGGCCAATAGATATGTTCTCAAATTTATTCCCACTTTATAATATTTATAAAGTATTTATGTATGGACATACCTATGTTTAGAGCTCTGCAAGTGCCCTTTGCCTTCTAGCTCTTTCCTCTATTTCCTTCCATCTCCCTCCTGCCCCACCATAATGTTCCACCTTCATTGGTGTGTCATTGTTTTCTCACAGATTCATTTTCCTTGCTTAATCCCGACCAGGCCCCCCACACCCTCCTTTCCATCAATTCCCGACCACTTGTTGCTCCCCTTCCCCCATCCATGTGTTTGTCCATACCCCCTTCTCTCCCCCTCTCTCGTGCCCCCAGGAGTCATTTGCCCAGTCCTTTCTGTGGCGCATTAGGTCTCCAGAGGGATGTATTCCTTTGAGCATCATGTGTCAGCATGGAGCTTGGACCAGCTCTCTTCCTCTTCCTCCCTTCCTGTCCTTGTCCCTGTGGGTGTGGGATCCTGGCCCCTCCCCCACCCTGTTCTCTGCCACGCCCACTACTAGGGATGGAGTCCATCTGACTCTGGTTGCATCCACGCCAATCTTTTGATGAGTGGTCCAGTGTGGGAACCACTGTATTCCTGGCGCTCCTTCAAATTTTATAGTCATATTTATAGAGCTCAGAGAAAAATTGGGGAAGCAGCCCTGTTTTTATTGCTTACATCTGGGCCAGTGAGACAAATGGCAAAGCAGGCGTCCTTCTTATTCTAGGTCACTTGTAGGCTGGTCTAGCCATGTCGAGTCTAAACCTTCCCGTTGATGTAGGAGGAACAGTGAGGAACACAAATTTCCTAGTGGGGTTCTAGCAGAGCCCTTCCTCAGTCCTGCCGTGGTGCAAGGAGCTTATTGTGCATGCCTTTATTGTTGCTTTTCGTTGTTACTGAGTCCGCTCGCACTCACGGGGTCTCAGGTGTGGCAGAAGGGGAAGGTCTGTGCTATCCTCACGGTGATCATTGTGCTTGTCACACCAGCCATTCCATCTCACTTAGCAGCTGCCCACAAGGAAGACCTTTGCTAGTGACTGGCTTTTTTGGATGACAGTTCTGAAGTAAGCAGCCCTAAGTCTCACCTTCTGTGCTTCTACGAAGCATTCGTATCATGAGTTCTCATTTTGCTATGGTGCTTTGTGTCCGTAATTACCTTTGGAGGAACTTTTGGTGAAAGTCATGGTGTCACAAGGCAGAATTTACGCCTCTATAGCTTTAGGGTGTTTTTTTTTTTTAATAATGGATCTCACTCTTAAAAATTCATATTCATATATCTAAGTTCATTCATCTGTATTTTCCTGTCACCTTGATAGAGCTATCTTTAAGATTTCAACTTTTCTAATGTATTCAGTATCTCTATTCCCACAAGAATTTCTTCCCTGTCTTGTAAATGTTTGAAGACGTCTTATGGTGAAGAAAAGGTCGTCAACATGCTCTCTCATTTGGGCCTCAATAGCCTGCTTCAAGGAGCACCATCGCAGCCTGGCTTAGGTCTTGGGCTGCCAACCGCAAGGTCAGTAGTTCAAGCACAGGTGGCTCTCCACAGGAGCAGGGCGAGTTTCTCCGCTCTCATCAAGCGTTCCAGTTTCTAAAGCCCCAAGAATCACTGCCACTGTGGCCTGTGAGGTGGCTGTGAGTCAGAATTGACTGGGGCGCGGGGAGTTTGGTTTGGCTTTCATCCTTGCTCACTGCTCTTCTCCTCCTCACATCTTTCAGCCACATTTCCAGAGAGTGTTTCTCTAAGGGCCTTCCCTGTCTTACCACTCGCTTTATTCACATTAAGTGCTTGCATCGGGTTGTCACCCAACGGAATCATAACAAATCTGATTCACAATTGGATTTCTTGGTGCATTCCAGGCACAGAGAAGAGGCCTCCCCTCCTTTCTGAGCTCCAGACAGAGTGGTTGCTGGGGAGGGGCTTCCAATGTCAAGGGACCGCTCTGTCCCATACTGAGCTACCAACCACCTCCGACCACTGCTAGTAGGATGAAAATGATTAAATAACTAAGTATTTAAGTTTGCCTGATTTCCATAATTTTACTTTAAAGATGATATTCTAACCCACTATTAGAAAGTTATTAGGCACTTGGGGTCACCTTGGCTATTTCAATCAACTTTCCAACTTTATTGAAAATCAAAATATATGAAATATCTCATGGTATCTTCTAAACATTTTTATTATGTGGTTGAAATAATAGTTTGGATATATTAGATTGAGTGAAATATATTATTAAACATCAACTTGATGTTAAAACTGAATTAAAAAATTATTTGGAGTCCTGATGGCACAGTGGGTTAAGCGATGAGGCAAAGTTGGCCATTCTAGCTCAGCCGTCCCTCCTGGGAGAAAGATGAGATTGCCTACTGCTTTAAGGTTTATAGACTCTGAAAGGCTAGGAGAGATTCTACTGTGATCTACAAAAAAATCAACTCAATGATAGTGTTTTTGTTTTGTTTTGCTTTTTATATGTGAACAAGATAGTTTAAATGCACATGCAATTTGCATTACATTTTTATTGGATAGTTCTCTGGAAACATAAAAGAGACAGGACTATAAGTTTTGACCTACCATTTCAAAACATCCACTAATGAGACAAAGTTATATATCCTTCAACGGGTGCCTGCAATAGAAGAAAAGGCACTGGAAGACAAGAGTCTGATGTAGGTAATAATAAACTGCCTGGAGAACATATGGGGCAGGTGTTACCCTAGGGGGCTATTACGTAAGCAAAACCCCTGGGACCTCTAGCCATCCCAGCTGCCAGTATAGGATGAAGAGGTCTCCACACAGGCATGCTCAGCTCTGAGCACAATAGGGTAGTGTGGGCGGCACCATGGATTCATTGAGCTATGCGATGCAAGGGATTGAGCATTCTGTACATTTTGTGAATTAGAGGAAAGTGAGCATCTGTAAGAAAATGTGGTGTCTTTCTCATTTGTAACCAAGGTAAGGAAAGACTTGCATAGGTTCAGCCAGGAACAAGTGATATGAACTTAATTGTCACCTTTTCTGTGGCCTAGGACAATATAGGCCATCATGCTTGGTCAACAGCAATTTGATGGGAATGCTCCAAGATGTTGGCTGAAGAAGTCAGTTCTCTTTCAGGGTAAGAACCACCTAAAGTTCTCAATGCCTTTTACATAAAAATTTGCCCCATAGAGAAAACTCTGATGGTGTTTCTATGGGGCAAAATTGAAACAAAAACTCCAACCCCCCCAAACCTCACAGCTATCAAATCAAGGTCGACTCAAGTCAACTCTATCGAAGAGGTAGGACTGTCCCTGTGAGTTCCCAAGACTGTAACTCTTTTTTGAAATAGAAAACCCCGTCTTCTCCCAAGGAATGGAAAGTGGCATTGAATGGCTAACTTTGCAGTTAGCGGCTCAATTTGTAATCGCTGCTACCACTAGGGAGGGCTTCCCTGGGGAGGAGGGTGAAATTGGAAGGGTTAAATGCCTATACTCTTTTCTGTGGTGACTTCAGTAGTGACTTGCAAAGGTGACTTCTAGGACTAAGAGTGGAGGGTGACACGGCTGATCTGAGGGTCAAAGGCTTTGCCTGAGCATTAGCGGGATCTCATTCATTTCTTAGGGAGGAAAACTTCTTAGCCTGATGCGAGCTGCAGCCTTTCATGTAGGGGCAGGCGATAACAGCTGTAATTAAGCTGATTGTAGCTCAGACTCACTCCAAGTGGGACAGGGCGGAGGCGTGTGCCAGAAGGTCAAGATCAGATTTCTAAGAAAGAAATCACCAGGTCTCTCTTCGAAGGCCTCTCGGGATGAGGTCAGGTTGTTGGGGCTCAAACTGGCAACATTTCAAGTGATATTAAGTAAATTCTAGAATTTGAAAGGTGAGGCCCGGCTCTGCTTTTGTCTGCATGAATCATTGCAGACACAGCAACAAAGCATCCGCATCTTCAGTGACTTCCTGTGTCAAGTAGGGAGAGCACTGATGCCCATGTTGTTAGGGCCCTGGTATTAATTAGATAATATACATAAGTTTCTTATCACCACAGAGAGGAAATCATCGGGGTTATTATATATTAAATACTCTGTTAGACATGTTATATTTTATCTCCATGGCAACTTGGAGATTCTTCTTCCCTTTGCAAACCTGAGGCAAGTGGGAATGTAAGAGATCAGATCATTTTCCCATTTGAATGGAAATTGATGAGGCTTTTCCATTACCTGGATGCCAGTTTGTGATATTTGGGTGGATTTCACGTTGCTGTGAGGCTGGGAACTGTGCCAACAACATTTCACAACGCTGTAGGGTGACTCAGGGTGGACCGGTGTCGGTGGCACTTCCAGACCGAGATAGTCTCAGAAGAAAAGTCTGGAGATTTACTTCTGAAAAACATCGCCAATAAAAATCTATGGACCACAGCAAAACTTTGTGTGGCTCACTGCCTTTGGACCTGGACCTTGCTGAAGGGGAGTCAATTACTAGGGGAGGACATCATGTTTGATGAAGTGCAGAGCCAGGGAGAAGGCAGGGCTTTGGTGAGGGAGACAGGTAGAATAGCTGCCATGAAGAACCGGAACATGCTAGAGATCATGAGGATGACACAGGTACGGGCAACCTGATGTCGTGCATAAACTCTCCAGATAACTAAGGTTTTGAATAAGTTAAAAGAGTTTATATTGTGCATACTAAGAACAGTGGCTGGCACAGACAGTTTTGTAAGATTTGTTGCACACACATATTATGTTTTTGTTTCTAACTCTGTATTGAAAAAGAGTAGAACTGTCAATGTTCATGTGAAATATTTCCTCCAGCCTTATGTAAGAAAAGGAGATGCTTCATAAACAAAGCGCTCTTCTGTCATTCTGCTGTAGCTCAAATCTGGCTAGAAGCAAATTTTCACATTCTTGTTTTTATAATGATCTCAGTGAACAATAGTAGATCTACATTTTCATTGTCAAGGAGTGACACGCTTTTGTAGACCATTTTAAATTGGATCATGCCTTTCTCGTATTTCTCCTGAAAAATGCCAGCCTCCCCGTGTGGCTGGAATGTTGGCTCCATATGACTGACACCTAACACATGTTCTGCTGCCAAATGCATGCTTTCCTTTGGCTGGGCATCTGGTTTGGCACCAGTGTTCATTTCCCTCGAGATGTGTGGTGTCAATCACGACCATCTTGCTGGATGAGATAAGTGGGCAGAAAACATATTTTTGAAGCCAGTTCACAGAACTGGGGGACTCAGACCTGGACTGGGAAATTTAACAGAAAAAAAAATCTGAGGACTTCCTTTGCTCTATGTTACATTTCTGGGAGGCATGTGAAATGAACCTCTTCAACTGTGACCTTTCTGAAGGCCAAAGCCTTGTCTGTGTATTAGACCAGATTTGTCATGGGGAGGGAAGCCATTTTATCAAGAACACGTACATTCTCACTGCTCCTCTTTTGAGAGAATTCCTTTTAGACTAGTAGCCTTCTAATACTGGGTGCTTGTGTTTCTACTGTTCTGATAGGAGCAGATAGTGGATCCAACACTGTTTAATCTCAAGTAGTCACAATAATACAATTTCATGTTAGGAACCCAAATTATAGCCATTGAATTTACATATAAGAATAAAGGTAGTCTCAGACTTTTATATGTAAAAGAATTCAGAAAAATCAACTCTACTGTAAGGAGCACACTGCCCTACTCATACTCCCTGCCACTGAGTTGGCGCTAAAGCATAAAGACCTTATAGCAGCTGTTCTCCACCTGTATGTCATGAACTTTTGGGGGGTTGAACAACTCTTTAACAGGGGTTGGCTGATTCATAACAGTATGAAATGACAGTTATGAAGTAACCATAAAAATAAATTCATGGTTTGGGGGTGGGGTGGGTGTGATCACCACACATGAACAACTGTCTTAAAGGATTGCGACACTAGGAAGGTTGGGGACCACTGCCTCATAAGGACAGGGTAGAACTGTGGTCTCTGAGCCTGCAACTCTTCACAGGAGTGGGAGCCCTGGTCTTCATTCTAAGAATTGGCTGGAGTTTTGAACTGCCGACCTTGCATTTTGTAGCTCAATGCCTAACGACTATATTGTCAGGGTCCTTTACCGGAGATCAAGAAAGTAGTGTCCCCAGACGAAACACTTCTTTCTTTTGTATACAAAGCATTTTGGAGCACTGTCACACACACACACACACACACGTTGTTTGTGGTGACTATTTCCGTCACCCCCCTCCATAACTTGACTCATGGAAATCTCGTGTATAAGGGGCTGAGACACTTCCAGTTCTGTGTCATCCTCATGACTTGTGGCAGATCTGACACATAAGTTATTATTGGCTGACTTAGATGAGACTGATTTAAAAGAATGATGGAAATGGCCCCCCTCTGTCAGATAGGCATCTCCTCCAGTGTTTGGGACCATGGAGTATTTGCAGCATTTGAATGGTGAGTTCCTCTTTGCCTGCCAGCACAAAACACTAAGAAAAAGAGCTAACAACCATTTAGAGAGGTTCTCATATGTACCAGTTCCTACATGTATATTTTATTTTTTGCACATGTACAAAACAGATATATAAATACAAGGTTGCTCTGAAGATTAAAAAAAGGGACTATGCATGCTCAGGAACATGGTAGCTTCATTTAAAGCATTTTAGTTTGGTTTTTACAAACATATCAGAAAAGAAGGAGAAGATTATTTCACAAGTCTTTCCACTTTTAATGCAACCCTAAACATTAAAAAATATATTAAGTATTTCATATATCTCCTATACTCATAAATATTCAAGAATTTCATTTAGTTTTGCATTCTTACGTGGATCTATGTGCAGACATATCTCTGACACATCACTGAATTCACTCCCCTCTAAAATCGCATTTAAGAATTCAGCACCCAAGAACCAGAGCTGAAAAAGCATCTGTATGCATGTTTAAACCCATGAAAAATGGAAGTGTTATAAACAAACAATACCCTTGGGCCATTGTAGGAATGCTGATGCTTAACATCATCTATCACAAAACTCAGAATGTGGCATGGTGGGATATCTTGGTTATGGTAGATTTAAAATAAAAAATAATGTCAAAAGAAGGAAATAAAAGTCTCACACTTCTATTTGTAGCCTACTATTCTTGCCTCTAATTATAATACCATCCACTTCCTCTGCCTCCTTAAATGTGAAACCATCTAGTACAAAAATAAAATTGACCTGGGAGCACCACTGCTTGGATGGGAAAATTAGAGACAAGCTGGGACTCCAAGATGGGCAGATACCCTTGAAGTTGTATGTGTTTGTATAAGAAGCATACCTTTTCAGACCTCTTAGTTTTCTTTTGGCTTGATGGGAACAAAACACACAGTATCAGTACAATGGTGTGTATATATATATTTAAATCACTTTATTGGGACCTTGTACAATGCTTATCACAATCCATCCATCCATCCATTGTGCCGAGCACATTTGACCTTTTTTTTCCCATCATCATTCTCAAAACAGTTTCTTTCTACTTGAGCCCTTGGTATCAGCTCTTCATTTTGCCCTTCCCTCCCCATGACCTTTCCCTCACAAACCCTTGATAATTTATAAATTATTATTATTTTGTCATGTCTTATACCGCCCAATGTGTCCCTTCACCTACTTTTTATTGTCTGTCTCTCAGGGAGGAGTTTATATGTTGATCCTTGTAATTGGTTCCCCCTTTCTATCCCACCTTTCCTCAACCCTCCCGGTATCTTCACTTTCACCATCGATCTTGAGGGGTTCCTCTGTCCTGAATTCCCTATCTTTCTCTTTCCTATCTGTACCAGTGGACATCCTCCGTTCTATCCAGATGTGTAAGGTAGAATTGGGATCATGATAGTGGGGATGGGGGAAGGGAGGAAGCCTTAAAGCACCAGAGGAACACTGTATGTTCCATTATTGCTACACTGCACCCTGATTGGCTCATCTCTTCCCTGAGACCCTTTTGTAAGGGGATATCCAGTTGCCTACAATGGGCTCTGACTCTCCACTCTGTACTACCCCTTGTTAATAATGATAAGATTTTTTGTTCTTTGATGCATGATACTTGATCCCTTCAACCCATTTGTGCTGATCACACAGACTGGTGTGCTTCTCCATCTGGGCTTGGTGGCCTCCCAGCTTGTTTATTGCCAAGCCTTTAAGACCCCAGACACTATATCTTTTGATATTCAGATGTTGCAGTCATGAACCTGATGTCAATTTCATGTTTGGGAATGTAGGGGTGGAGTCTAGCTGTCAATCAGGAGATAGCCAATGAGGCCTCTGTGTGGGCATGGCTTTCTCCTCAGATTTCTGGAGAATCTTGTGATATTTGCCCCATGGAGGTGAGAGACCATCGACACTGTTCCTGGTTGATAGTCTGTTGACAAGACAAGATGGCAGCATGCTGATAGATCCTGAATCCTGGAAACTGGAGGAGCCAGAGGAGAAGCCACATGTGCTTACTATGATGGAACCAAACTGCTGGGGCCAGAAAAGCCACATGGAGACTTCTACCAGCACTGAGATGCTCGGGGAGACCCCTACCAATGTTTCTACCATCACTGGATACTACTGATGGACCCTGAGCCCATGAAATGAGGAGCCATAGGGAGACCCCTGCCAGCATAGGAATGTTTCCACTGCTGCTGGATACACAAGACTGCCCCCACTGGCCTGTGATTGTCCTGGTGTCATTGCATGTGATTTGTGAGTTGGAAGGAGACATTATAGACTGGGATTGGGCATATGGGCTAATATTGGACTTATGACCTTGGACTGGACTGGGCTGGGATGGCTTTCTCAATGTTCTATTCCTCTTGTATATAAACCTTTCCCTTATATCCATATGTGTGTTTATGAATTTGTTTCTCTCATCTACCTGGACTAGCAAACCAGGCACCATCAGTTTTCTTCACCATATTTGCTTATGCACCTTCTTTGTTTTCAGCTATTGTGTCAGGAAGGTGAGCACAATGATAAATATTAATGAAATAATGAATAAGCTACATAATTATATTGTTGTTTCTGGGTGTCTTGAGTAGATCATGTCACAAAGTAGCCTCATGTGGCAGTGCACAACTGGCCCATGGAGTTTTCTTGGCCGTAAACTCTGTGGCAGTGGATTGCCAGGAAGGCCTTCCCCTTACAGCACTGCTAGAGGTGGTTTAGCTGCCAGACTTCCAGTTAGCAGCAGGGAGTTGTTACGTTTCCAGGGCTCCTAGTCAGGTAGTAATTCCTGAATAAATTTAATTTCCCCTATATCCTTCAGCAGCCCTATTACTTTACCCTAAAATGTATAGATTTTGGATTCTCAAACTGGACTATGGAAACAACCTGAAAGTATACACAACCATATGCCAAAGAATACCTGATGTATCAAATTAGGTACAGGATGCTTATATTCAGAATTTAGCAATATAGATGAGAAATAAAATACTTTCATGAGGAAGCAAAAAGAGCTTTTTTCAGGGGGTGATCAATCCTCTGATATACTCACAGCAAGGGTTCAGCAGGCAGCTGTGCAGTGATAATTATTATTATAATAACGATATAGAGATCATGACAGAGAGAGAAAGAAAGTAACAATAAGAGTCAGACATACATCACATCAGGGTTACATGCTCACCTCTGTTCTGTAAGGTGATCCATGTGGAGATGGAGAGGGAGGGAGGGCAAACATTAATTTTCCCCGTTTAAGTAGGCTCGCAGGGGACACATAGTTTCTCTAGTCACTGGCTAGGCCACGCCTTGAGCAGGGCCAGTCTTCAGGGCTATAAGATGATAATCGCTTAGGGATGACTCATGACTAAGAGGAGAGGGGTGTGATGAGGAAAGACTCCAGGCTCCCAGGGGTAGGTGAACAGGTCTACATAGTTAGGGGTCACTGACAATGACTCTTGAATTCCACCCATAGGCCTCGAGGGAAGCAGATCACTATCCTAACTTGAGTCACACAACGCCCTCATAAAATTGGGAGTTTTGGTGAGAATGGCTAGCACACTAAATGTTGGTAAATTGCTTGCTTAATATTTTAGAGTATAATAACTGTGGAAAATTTCTGACTTCATCCCACAGCCTTTCTTTGGTCAGATATGTGAAATAAATATAACCTTCAAAGATAACTTGGTCTATATGGAGCAACAAAAATATTCATAGAATGCAAAAATAGTATTGTAATATATTTATTTTAATTTTTTTGTTTGTTTTTGTTTTTTTGGGGGCATCACTGCTCTCCGGTGGTGGGAGTAGGAGGCCCAGCCCCACTGCTGGAATTGAACCTCCGTCCCAGTGGGCTGCAGTCCTGCCCACAACCACTATGCCACCGGGGCTCAGCCCTTTATTTATTTTAATTTTAAAATGCCACAGAACATTGTTAAATGGTTAGAAAGCAGGACGTCTGATTACCTTAGAATTCAGTGGATTGTTTTGACTAAGGAAGAGAATCCCCCATTAATAGTCAGAGTTGCTGAGAGGAAAGTTAGCACAAGTTGGCTAGAAAGAGAGTGTGATTTAACATTTGAAGATGTATGTTTGAGCTTCAGCTTTGCTGGCTTCTTGCTTTCGGGGTTACTTAATTTTTGAGCTGTCAATTTCTGTCTCTAAAGTGAGAATCATAGATGTCTGATAGGTAACTTGAGGATAAATACATTCCATGAAAATCTACCTAGAGAGAATTTCTGTACAGGAAAGCAGTCGAAAAATACATAAAGGCACTGTTGCTTCTTGACTGGGAAGCTTCCATGGTATCATCAATAGGATCTACCGGACAGTTTCCTCTGTACAGATTCAGTTCTCTATGTGAAAACATGGTTGAATCCCACTTTCAACACCAAAAGTAGGCAGAGAATGAAACCCCTCTTGAAGCCCCAATTTGAAAATGAAAATAAGAGAAATTACCTCATGAAATAGATAACGTGTGTGAAATCATCTTGCCTGGAAGTTTACAATGAATGGCTCTGTGAAAGAGGGAACTCCTGTGTTATTTTCTCCTCTTCTCTCAACTTATCTGTTCTGACTTTCTCCTATTTGGGAGAAAAAATTTTGGACTCTGTGTGTTTTTAAAGGATTTTAGCAATATTGGTGGAAACTTTCCTGGATCATATGGCTTTTAAAATATTTCCTTTTTCAAAATTGTATATATGCTCACCAGTTACATTGCAGATGTTTTTTCTATGATTAGATTTTTCATGAGAACAGAATAAAGGAATTATGAGAAGAATAGTGAACTATACAACTCAAGCTTTTTTACGGAGTTAAGAAATTGATTATTTTTCTCTGGTTGGAAACTGTATTTCAAGCTTAACAGTGCCTATCTATAAGGCCATGTATGTATTGCTGGTGGGTTTTTGTTGTCATTATTCTCTCCAAGTATATGTCATGAATTTTTGATACTCTCCAAACACAACAATTAAAAATTTACAATTAGTAAAATATTTCCAATTTTTTTAATTGTCACTTCATTCTGACTAAAGTTTATATGTAAAAATTACCTGCTAGCTAACTTTTCACAGACACAGGCCGATTTTGTTTCATGCATCAGATAACATGATTAGTAATATATTTCATTGCAAGCACTTATAAAAATAGTACTTTTGAAAATATTTCTTTATGCTAAAATGTATTGAATATTTACTAAGTACTGAGCATGCTGCAGAGTATATTTCTTATTTTTTGAATATGACTTCTCACAACAGCTACTGGGTAGATAAAATTATATGATAACTTCTGTGAAGTTTTACTGAAGGAAACAGAATCTGAAAAGCTATATTAAAGACATCAGATGGAAATTCACTCAGAAAATAAGTCATGTATTTCAGCTAAAGTGAATGATAACTAAAATTTATTGTTGTTAACTAACTTCTCTCTTAGCAAAATTCTTTAATAGTCTCCATTGTCCTTTTTATTTATTTATTTTGCATTGTTTCCATGAGTTAATATCTTGAAAATCAGATCAAATCTCATAAACTCTCCCAATATTGTGATATTTGAAGGCAATACACCAAAGAAGTCTCAGGATTTCATAGGAGACATTACACTTCTTCAGTCTGTGCCATCCTTTGTTGCTGCAAAGGAGCATTCTGACTTCTACGATAGATTTGTTGGTTCCTTTGGCAGTCCTAGCACTGACAATATTCTTTACCAGATCCATAATTCAAAGGCATTGCTTCTTTTTGGGTCCTCTTATTGACTGCTCAACTTTCACATACCTATCAGGTGATTGCAAACACAATGGCTTAGGTCAGTCATACCTGAGTCCTTTGAGAAACACCTTTACGTTTCAGTATAAAGAAATCTTATGCAATTGATTTACCCAAATGCAATGAATAATTTGATCCCTCAACTGCTTCCTCTATGAGAATTAATCATGATTGCAAGCAAGACAAAATCTTTGACAATTCAACCTTTTATGTGTGTGGCGGTCATGTACTTGCTGTCAATTTTATGATTGGGGTGTAAGGGTGAATTCTACCTTGTCAATCTGGACATAGCCAATGAGTAGCCAATGAGGCTTCTGTGTGGGCATGGCTTTCTCCTGAGAATTCTGGGAAGTCTAGAGGTATTTCCCTCATGGAGAGGAGAGACCATTTTCCCAGTTGTTGGGAGTCGCTTGACTGACAAGACAAGATGGCAGCATCTGAGGAACTGGAAGAGCCAGAGGAGAATCCACATAGCCTTATCCTGATGGGACCAGACCTCTGAAGCTGGAAACGCCACAGAGAGACCCCTGCTAGCACTGAAATGTTTCTATCATCAATGGATACTGCTGATGGACCCTGAGCCCTGGAAACAAGGAGCCATGAGCAGACCCCTGCCAGAGGCGGGACTCTGCATCCACTGGCCTGTGTCTTTGTGAGTCAGAAGGAGACTTTATAGTCTGTTATCAGACATATGGGATAATATTGGACTTATGATTTTGAACTGGACTGGGTTGGAATGTTTTCTCAATGTTCCATTCCGCTTGTATATAAACCTTTCCCTTATATCCAGATACATGCCTATGAATTTGTTTCTCTAGTCTTTCGGGACTAACATAATGTGTTTATCAAGCTGTTTCCTATTGGTCCAGTTTTGAGGATTATTGTCTTCTTGATAATGAGCTGTAATCCATAATGAAAGCTGAAATTCTTGATTTTTACCAGCAAGTGTTTCAAGTCCTTCTTTCTTTCAACAAACAAGCCTGTCTTATTTGTATAATGAAGGAAGCTAAAAAGCCTTCCTCCGGACCTGATGCCACATTCTTCATAAAACCCAGTTTCTCTGATACTCAGAATGCAGACTGAATAAGTATGAAGAGTGGATACACACCTTTCCTGATCTTAAACAAGGCAATATTCCATGTTCTTTTCTCAAAACTGCTTCTTGATTCACGTTCAAGTTCCACAGGAGCACAAAACAGTGTTCTGTAATTCTCATTCTCTTAAAGGCTATCTAGAGTTTATTGTGATCCACACAAGTCAAATATCTTGACAATTCAATAAAATACAAATAAATATTTTTTTGGTATCCCCTTCTTTGAGTTAAGAGCCATCTGACATCAGCAATGATAGCCCTTATTCTATATCCTCTTCTGAATCTGGCATGAACCACTGGCAGCTTCCTGTAATTATACTGCTATATCCATTGCTGGATGATCTTCAGTAAAATTTTACTCGTGTGTTCTGTGGTCTGATCATTCTATTGGATCAACTTTCTTTGGAATGATTATAAATAAACATACAATTTTCCTCTAGCTCCCCCATACTGTCATGATCCCAATTCTATCTTGAAAACCCAGCTAGATCAGAAGATGTACAATAGTCCAAATGGGAACAGGAAGCATAGGGTATGTAGAACACATGATCCTTTCAGGACCAGTGATCAGAGTGGTGATACTGGGAAGGTGGAGTGATGGTGGGATAGAAAGGGGGAACTGATTACAAGGGTCTACATATTCTCCTGGAAATGGACAACAGGAAAATGGGTGAGGGGAGACATCTGACAGTATAAGATATGACAAAATAATAATAATTTGTACATTATCAAAGTGTGTTAGACATGGTTCTCTAGAGAAACAAAACCAGGACACTAGTAATTCTCTTTATATATTTACATATATAGATATATAAGATATACACACATATAGATATATAAGATAAGAAATAGGGCTGAGCCCCAGTGGTGTAGTGGTTGTGTGCGGAACTGCAGCCCACTGGGACGGAGGTTCAATTCCAGCAGTGGGGCTGGGCCTCCTACTCCCACCACTGGAGAGCAGTGATGCCCTCCCCTCCAAAAAAAGATAAGAAATAAACAGGTAACTAATTTATAAAGAAGTACAAATCATTTGGTATAACTCACTTGTGTGAGACAGCTAGTACACTGGAAGTCCTTGGAGTCTTGAGGCCTGCTAAGTAGTCCTCAGTAGAGCAAATTCAGGCTATCTGGCCACAAGCAGTAAACAGCAAAGCAGGTCATCAACGGTCAGCCAGATGGCAGAGTCCAACAGTCCCCAGTTCAAGAGATGTATATTCTAGGAGCGTCGTGAAGCAGGGCTTGAAGGACCCCTGACTCACAGCTACACAGTCCATGATTAGGTGTCCCACGGGTAGTGTTGCTTGGAGGTTGAGGAACAGGACAAAGAGGGCAGCCGACTGTCCGAAGATCCAAGAGCAAGAGGGCAAGGGTGGGGATCGTCAAGCCTTTTCTGTCTCTGCCCTTCAATTGTTCATTGGCCATGTTGTCATAACAGACTTACCTATTTTCTTGGGGCCTGTTGGCACAACAAGCTTACCTAGCACAAAAAGGTTCATGAGGGAGGGTAAAGTAGGGAGGGAGGGAAAATGAGGAGCTGATACCAAGAGTTCTAGTGGAAGGCAGATATTTTGAAAATGATGATGGAAACAGCTGTACAAATGTGCTTGACACAATGGATAGATGTATAGAATACTATAAGAGTTGCATGAGCCCCCCATAAAATGATTTCTATAAAAGAAAAAACAAAACACAAGTTACTAAAAAAAATATATGAATCTCTTCCAGTCGGTTGGCCTGGTAACTATCATCCAAATTTCCTGGCACAGACTACTGAGTACTTGCAGTGTTTCATCAACTCGTTGAAACACTTCAATTGGTAGTCATCAATTCCTGGAGTCTTGTTTTTGTCTAATGCTTTTAGTGCAACTTGAACTTCTTCCTTCAATACCAGTGGTTATTACTCTTGAAATGAGTCAATGTCAACTAGTTCATTTAGGTACATTGACTTTGTGTGTGCTTTCCAGCTTCTTTTGATGCATCCTGAATCTCTTAATATATTTACCAGAGAATCCATAAATATTGTAAATTGAGATGTGAACTTTTTCTTGCGGTCTCGCAATCTAAGGTATCCTCTTCTTCCTTTTTGGGTTTTTTTTTTGGGGGGGCCATCACTGCCCCAGGTGGTGGGAGTAGGAGGCCCAGCCTTTGCTCCGTGGAGCTGGAATTGAACCTCCATCCCAGTGGGCCGCAGTCCCGCGCACAACCACTACGCCACCGGGGCTCAGCCTCCTTTTCGGTTTTCTAACTCTAGGTGCCAGCATATGTTATTCTAATGTTATGCTAGATCTTCCCAAGCTATCTTTTGATATGTCCTGAACTAAACAGAAAAATTCTAATCTCTAATCCAAAATATTTAAATATTTTCCCTTATCCACAAAAGTTTCATTACATCCTTTGGAATTATGCCTTTCCTATAGCCTTGAGCATGATAATGAGTCGTATTCACTGTCCTATTTGGAAGGCCAATCTTATAAACCAACCTTATAAACCTTTTTCTCTGTAATAGGTTCTGCAGGCACGCACGCAAGCATGATGAACTGGTCTGCCACTAATCATGATGTTTTATATTATTTTATTGGGGACACGTACAACTCTTGTCACATTCTTACATCGCTTGTACCAGGGGGATTTGTACATACTGTATGTTCCCTTCATTCTTTTCCAGACATTTACTTTCTAGCGAGCACTTGGTATCAGCTCCTCTTTTACCCCATCCACCCCCCTTCCTACACATACCAATCCTTTGATAGACAGTACATTGTTATTATTTTCAAACCAACTGCTGTCTCTCTTCCCCATGTTTTCTGTTGTCCTTCTCCCTGAAAAGGGGTATATGGTTATTTTATGATCACTGCAATCTATTCTCCCTTTCTCCTTTCCTCTCTCCTTCTTTCCCCGACTCTTCTGGTATTCCCATTTCTGTTACTGGAATCTGGGTGCTGTGAGCTCCCATCTCTTATCTATTCCTGTGTACATGTTCCAGTGTAGAGTCAACCAGGATGCAGTAAGGCATCGATGAAACACACCATATTCCTTTGGCTCCTTGAGGCTTCCTCACCTACCACTACCATGACCCCGGTGCTGCTTCATCAACCATGGTTTTGAAATAGTTTCCATTGTTCTCCATGTCCTATTCAAATAGCAAAGTTTCTGTGGGCTCTTGGACACCATTAAAGCTTCATGATTAGGGTCTCTCCATGAGAATGATTTGTCCTTGTTTTTGTCCTGTTGAAGACTTGATAAATATGTCTCTATACACCACTAGTATAATTTCTGTACTTAGAAATTTTGCCTTTTTCAAATGTTATATAAAGAGTCATACACATTGTAGTTCATTTGTATTTTTTGTATTTGGGATCTTTTATTAAACAAAATGCTCTTGAGATTAATTTATTTTCCATATACTAGTAGATGTTTCCACCTGCAACTTTTTGTTTCGCAAATGTAGTCCATTGCATGAATGTTGGCATTCTTTTCTTAATTATTAGTGGATATGCATTTGATATGCTACCATTTTTGATAATTACAAACAAAATGACTTTGAACATTCATGTGTAGTACTTTATGATGACATATACCATATTTTTCAGACCATAAGATGTACTTTTCCCCCCTCAAAATGGGGAAAATGAGGGTGCATCTTATGGTCTGAAGGTGTGGTATCCCAAAATAAGTCTTTATGATCCCACGCACCCACTTACTGTATGCAGCTGTTTGCATGCTGTGGATTGCTGTGTGTTCCTACATTCTCAGTCAGTATACAACATTGTCAGTTAGTGTTATTTTAGCGATTTTGATAGGTGTTCAATGGTCACTTACTGTGGTGGAAATTTAAATTTCTGTAATAATGGTGAATATTTTTCCATTTTTTAAAATTTTATCTTAAAGCTTTTTATCTTAACAAACCTCTTGTTGCTTCATTTTGAATTGCTGCTTGAGTTATGAATGGTCTTTAATATTCTGGATAATTTTTTTATTAAATTGTGTATGGAAATATTTTCTCTCAGTTTGTAATTTGCTCTTTAATTTCCTCAATAGTATCTCTCAAGAAACTGAAGCTTTAACTTTGATGATGTGCTCTATATGTGAGGATTGTATCATACTCATAGTTCAAATTTTGGAGAATTGGTATCAAAACTACATTGGCTATTTAAATGAATGAAACTTGCATCTTTCTCCATTTATTTAAATTTTCTTTGAATTATCTCATCAGAGATATACTAGTGGTTGTTTTATAATTTTCAGTGTGCAAATATTGCATATATATGTTTGATTTATCTATAGTATTTCTATCTTAATACTATTATAAATGCAAGAACTCTTTTAACTATGATTTTTGATTATTCATTGATATATTCGGCTAGTGAGAAGATATTTGTATATTGACCTGTATCCTGATAAACTCACTTATTTTTAAAATATTTTATTTTTTATAGTTTCTTTGAGAATTTCTGCCATACTGCTATATCTTCAAATAGAGATATTACTTATTTATTTATGTGCATCTGTGTGTCTCCCAACCCACTCCACTCCACTGCTAGCCAGAAGGTGGTTTATTCAAAACAACAAAATGTTCCATGGGAGAACTATGAAGCTGTCTGCCTCCATAAATATTTAAAGTCTCAGAATCCTTATGGGAGCAGTTCAATGCTTTCCTACAGACTGTAGTATGAAGTCACTATGAGTTTGATTCAACTTAAAGACAGGAGGTTTGGTTTGCTTTCAGCATATAAGAATAAAGTTGAATAAAAGAAGTGAGAATTACTATCTATCCAATCTAGTAGAGGACAATATATAAACCTCTGGGTAAAATAACATTTAATGGTTATCAATTACTGTATGACTGAAATACTGAATCACTCTTTCCCATTCATAAGATTAAAGATAATTCAAAGATGTCAGCTCTCACCTATCTTATTCAAACTTATACTTTGATACCCTATACCAGGCCGTCACTACTTTTCTGTCAGTAGGTCATACTGTGGGGACTTGAGCGTTGCTGTGATGCTAGAGGCTAAGTCACTGGTTCACCAAGTGTCAACAGGTTCACTTGAAGGGAACAGATTTCAGAGGAGCTTCCAGACTGTGATCAGACAATGATGAAGGAATCTGCTGCCCACATTGGATGAAGTAGCCGCAGAAAATTTGATGCATAGTTTTGAAACATTATCAGATACTGACGGACTTGTGAATGAAAGCAGAAAATTGTCAGAGCTATTCCCTGGAGGATGGGCCTCTCGGGTGTGAACAAGTTGGAAACATGATTGAGGAAAAGAGCTTGCTCAGGGTGGGAATGATCCTGGTGATGTGATTAGAGTAAAATCAATGGAAATGGAGCTGTCTGGATCTTCTTTAGCTGATGGGACATGACTCAAAGTAAGAAGAAAGAGCTGCAAATATCTGCTAATGGTCAGAACTTGAAATGTGCTAAGTAGGAATCTCAGAAAATGGGAAGAGGTTGAAGTTGAAATGGACAACATAGAAATTGATAACCTAGGCTTTAGTGAGCTCAAATAAACTGATAGTGGAAATTTTAAATCAGAAATTATATGATTTATTATGTTAGGAAGGACAGAACCAGAGGAGTGACTTTCCATTTATTGTCAAAAAGGATATTTCAAGGTATGTCTTGAAGTACAATGCTGTCTATGATAGGATTATATCTGCATGTCTTTAAGGAAATCAATTCAGTGTAACTTATTGAAATTAATGTATGAGCCACCAAAGCTAATGATGAAGAAATGGAAGAACTCTACATATTTTTTTTGGATCTTGATCTAACATGTAATCAAGATGCACTGATAATTGTTGGTGATTAGAATGCAAAAATTGGAAACAAAGAGGAATGAAAGTAGTTGGAAAATATAGTTTGGTGATTGCAAATAAGCTGGCGATCACATGGTAGAATTTTTTAAAAGCACCCCATAAAATGATTTATTAAACAAACCAGAAACCAAATACAACAGTTTTTCCTTGTACCTCTCAGTGAGACATTCAACTTCTTGGGAAGCTGTATAAGGACAGACATCCTCCTTTTTCTCAGGCTTTACCCTTCCGCAAACCAAGCTCACTCCCTCTGTGCTCCAACACACAGGGTTTCCAGGCTGCAAATAAATATATTTAAAATCATTTTATTTGGAACTGTGAGTCCCCACTCTCCACTCCCCTCATTCACAGTGTTATGATTTGTTGTTCTTTGATGCCTACTATCTGATCCCTTCAACACCTCACAATCACATAGATTGGTGTGCTTCTTCCCTGTGGGATATATTGCTTCTGAGCTAGATGGTCACTTATTTACCATCAGACCTTTAAGATCGCAGATGCTATATCTTTGATTGCCAGACACCACCAGTTTTCTTCACTACATTCCTTATGTACCCATTTGTCTGTAGTGATCATGTTGGGAAGGTGAGCATCATGGGGTGACATTTTAATAGAACAAAGTGTTTGTGTTAGTCCGGGTAGACTAGAGGAACAAATTTCATAGACACGCATATGGATATAAGGAATGGGTTTATATACAAAAGGAATAGAACACTGAGAAAGCATCCCAACCCAGTCCAGTTCAAAATCATAAGCCTGATATTAGCCCATATGCCTGATACCAGTCTATAAGGTCTCCTTCTGACTCATGAAGTCACAGGTCAGTGGGTGCAGAATCTCAGCACTGGCGGGGGTCTCCCCATGGCTCCTCACTTCCAGGGCTCAGCGTTCATCAACAGCATCCAGTGGTGACAGAAGCAGCTCTTCACTGGCAAGGGTCCCCATGTGGCCTCTCCAGCTTCAGAGGTCTGACTCCATCAGGGCAAAGCTGTATGGCTTCTTCTCCGTCTCCTCAGACGCTGCCATCTTATCTTCTATGTGAGTCATCGTCTCTGAGACTAACTCCCAACAACTGGGGTGATAGCTTCTCATATTTATGAGGGAAATACCGGAGATTTCCCAAAAGTCTCAGGAGAAAGCCATGCCCACACAGAGGCCTCATTGGCTATTCAATGGCTATCTCCAGATTAACAGGCTAGACTTCATCCCTACATTTCAATCATAAAATTAACATAAGCACATGACTGCCACAGTGTTCTTGCATTGAGGGAGAACTTGAGTGGAGGCCCAAAGTCCACATGGTAGAATTTTGCAGGAACAACAACTTCTTATAGAAAATACCACTTTTCAGCAACTCAGAGGCAATTTTACCCAGGGCCTTCTTCAGATGGAATACACAGAAATCAAATTAACTCTATCTGTGGGAAGAGATGCTAGAGAAGCTCAATATCAGCAGTTAAAATGAGGCTAGGAGCAACCTCTGAAACAGACCATCAATTGATCATAAGGAAGGTCAGGATAAAGCTGAAGAAAATTAAAGCAAGTCTACAGGAACTTAAAATAAGACCTGGATTCTATCCCACTTGAAGTTTAGAACATCTGGAGGACATATTTGCTCTATTGAACATTAATGACCTGATGAACTAGAGAAGGGCATCAAGATGACCATGTACAAAGAAAGCAAAAGACCATTAAAAGACAGGAAAGAAAGAAAAGATCACAGTCAATGTCAGAAGAGATTCTAAAACTTGCTCTTAATCATATAATATCTAAAACAGATGGGAGTAAGGGTCAAGTCAGTGAGCTGAATTGAAAGTTTCAAAGGGCCTCTGGAGAAAACAAAGTAAAGTATTATAATGAGATGTGTACTGACCTAGAGTTAGGAAACCAAGAGAAGGACATGTTCAACAAATCTTAAACTGAGAGAACTCGAGAAAAATGCCAAGACTTGAATGGAAATATTGAAACGTTCTGTAGGCAAAATATTGAACGATGCAGGAAACATCAGGAGAAGATGGAAAGAACACAGTCATGCCAAAAAAGAGTCGACCATTTCAGGAAGTAACATGTGAACCAGAAGCAGTGGTACCAACGGAAGAAGTTCAAGTTACATTGAGAGCATTAGCCAAAAGCAAAGCTGTAGGAATTGATGAAATATCAATTGAAATGTTTCAAAAAGCTAATGAAGCATGGGACAGCACTAACTGTCTATATCAGGAAATTTTAAAGACAACTCCTTGGCCTAGTAACTGGAAGAGATCCATATGTGTACCCATTCCAGCTGGATTTGTAAGATAGAATTGGGATCATGATAGTTGGGGGCAGGAAACCTTCAGGAACTAGAGGAAAGTTGTGTGCGTCATCACGTCTTCAAATCACTTTAACTGTCCCATCTCCTCCCCATGTCTCTTCTATAAGGGTGTGTTCAGTTGCCCATAAATGGGCCTTGGTTCCCCATTCTGCTCTCCCTCTCATTCATAGTGATTTGATTCTTGTTCATTGATGCTTGATATCTGCTCCCTTCGACTCCTCGTGATCACACAGGCTGACGTGCTTCCTCCCTGTGGACTTTGCTGCTTCTGCGCTACCTGACCACTTGTTTACCTTCAAGCCTTTAAGACCCCAGATGCTTTATCATTTGGTAGCTGGATACCATCGGTTTCCTCCACTCTGTTTCCCTCTGCACCCTTTTATCTTCAGCAATCATGTCAGAAGGGTGGGCACATAATGATATGATTTTTGTTCTTTGATGTCTGAGACCCAATTCTTTCCAAACCTCATGGTCGCACAAGCTGGTGTGCTTCTTTATGGTGGGCTTTGTTGCTCCTAAACTCTATTTTCTTCTATATTCCTCCTGTTCCACTCTCATGCTCAGACTTTGAGTTTCGGTACTTCCTCTCTATTACATTACCCTTGCTTAAAGCCTTATCAGGTCTCCCATACCCTACTGGCCACCAATTCTGGACGACTTGCTGTTCCCCCATCCCTGAAACTGTCTATACCCCCCTCATTCTTCCCCTTCCCCTGTGTCCCCCAGAAATCTTTGGTCACTTGGATCCATTACTAATACCTCTAGAGGCAGAAGTCAAGATATAAGAAGAGGTGTTACATTATATATATCTGCATAAGTTTTCCATGGGGAATTGCAAAGTAAGACCCTTACTTTGAGGACTAAGATGCACCTGGCCCAAACCATGGTGTTTTCAATTGCCTAATATGCATATGAAATTTGGACATGGAATAAGGAAGACTGAAGAAGAATGGATGAATTTGAGTTGTGGTACTGGCAAACAGTATTGAAAATACCCTGGTCTGTTCAAGAGACAAGTTGATTCATCTTACAAAATGTGTAGTCAGAGTGCTCCTTAGAGACAAGAATGAAGAGACATATTTTACATGTTTTGGACATGTTGCTAGGTATAAAACAGGATTGGAGAAGAACATGATGCTTTCTAAACTGGAGGGACAGTGGGAAAAAAGAAAAGAACTCAAGGAAATGGATTGCCAAAGTGACTTCAGCAATGAGAATAGGCAAAGGAACTGTGAGGTTGGCACAGAATAGCATAGCATTTCTTTTTATTGTGCATAGGGTCCCTAAGGGTCAGAACTGACTGCTTGGCCCTTAACAACAACAGGTTGATTTCTGACTTGGATGAACATTTTAATAGTAGATGGAGTTCAATGTTTATGGATGGTTTCCTGCACCTATTGATATGTGTCAATGGTTATTCTTTTGTATTCTACTGTTATGGAAGGTGAATTTTACTTACTGATTTTTCCATTATTGAGCCTCCTTTCTGGTCATGATATAGTGTTATTTTCATATATTGATATATTTGCTTTGTTAAGCTTTTATTAAGAAGTTTTATATAGCCATGTTGCTGAAGAATAGAGGTCTGTATTTTTCTTGTGATATATTGTGGGAGATTTGGCCTTAGGGTAATATAAACCAAGAATGCTCACTTCCATTGAGTTAGTTCCAACTTATGGAGAGCTGATAGGATAAAGTAGAACTTCCCCTGTGGGATTCTGAGACTGCAACTGTTTGCAGGTATAAAAAGCCTCACCTTCCTCCTGTGGATTGGCAGGTGGTTTTGAAATGTCTCTCCTGGGTTAGCAGTGCAACATGTAGCTATTAAAAAAAGAATAAAGGAATGTAACTGTTTTTTCATTTTTTTGTTTGATTTTTTTTAGTATATAGAGCGTTTTATTTTAAATTATAACACAAACAATAATAAAAAAAACACCACAATCAAGTTGATTTTAACCCCTGTATAGGGTTTCTCAGACTGTACAATTTTTAAAAATCATTTAGAATCATTTTATTGGCTGTGTTTCCACCTCTTATCACAACTAATATGTACATCTATTGCATGCACACCAAATTCGCACATTGTTGCCATCATTATTCTCAAAACATCCTCCTTCTACTTAAGCCCTTGGTATCAGCTCCTCATATTTCCCTTCCCTCCCACTCCCTCTTCTTCATGAACTCTTGATAATTTACAATTTATCATTATTTTTTCATATTGTATGCTGCCTGATGTGTCCCTTTGCTCACTTCCTTGTGGTTCATACCCCAGGGAGGAGGTTATATGTAGAAGCCTACAATTGGTTCCCCCTTTCAACTCCACCTTCCCTCCGCCCTCCCGGTATCACCACGCTCACTCTCACCACTGGTTCTGAAGGTATCATCTGTCCTAATTCCCCATGATTCCAATCACTATCTGCACCAGTGTACATCCTCTGGTCTAGCCAGATTTATAGGGTAGAATTAGGATCACGATAGGGAGGCAGGGCAGGGGGGAGAGGTAGTATTTAAGAACTAGAGTAAAGTTGCATATTTCATTGTTGGTGCACTGTACTTTGACTGGTTCTTCTCCTCCCTACAGCACTTCTGTATGGGGATGTCACTTCACCTACTGATGGGCTTTGTGTCCCCAATCTCTACTCCCCCTCATTATAATGATATAATTTTTAGTTCTTTGATGCCTGGTAACTGATCCCTTTAACACTTTGTGGTCACATAGGCTGGTGTGCTTCTTCCATGTGGACTTTGTTGCTTCTGAGCTAGATGGCCACTTGTTTACTTTCAAGCCTTTAAGACCCCAGATGGCAGATTTTTGATAGCCGGGCACCATCAGATTTCTTCACCACTTTTGCTTATGCACACATTTGTCTTCAGTGATCGTGTTGGGAAGGTGAGCATCATGGAATGCCAGTTTAATAGAACAAGTGTTCTTGCACTAAAGAAGTACTTGAGTGGAGGCCAGTGACCATCTGCTGTCTTAATACTAACCCTAAAAGTATACGCATATATATATTTCCCCAACATCATATATAAATATGTTTACCTATGTACATGCCTGTATTTAGACCTTTATAAATATAAATGCACTTTACCTCCCACTTATTTCCTCTATTTCTGTTTAATTTCCTCTTGTGCCACTCAGCCTTCATTTGGGTTTCAGTAATTTCTCTCTGTTATATTACTCTATCAGATCTCTTACACACAACTTGTTGCTGATTTTCAATCACTTATTGTTCCTTTATCCCTGAGTTGGTCAACACCACCTCCTTCCCCCACCTCGCCATTTTTTTAAATGTACTATGACAATGAAGTCTGAACTTAACCAATGGCTTGAATTTACTTTCCTGACTGTGTGTATGTGCGTACTTTCATATCTATGTTAATTGTTTATTTACACTTTGGTCACTATCAAGAATCTAGGACAGTAGAGGAAACAGAAATTCAGAACAAAGAAGTCCATGCAAGGTAATCCATGATTGGGCAAAATAAACCTATCAAAAAGAAAACTTTTTGGCTGAGCCCCAGGGGCGTAGTGGTTGTGTACTAGACTGCCGCCCACTGGGTTGGTGGTTCATATCTAGGAACAGCTCTCCAAGAGCAAGGCTGGGCTTCCTACTCTCACCAAAGGGCAGTGATGCCAAAACAAACAAACAAACAAACAAACAAACAAACCAAAAAAACCCCAGAAAAACAAAAAAGAAAATTTTTCTTATTATGTCAGAAGAAAACATAGGGAGAATTGAATAATTTGATCTTAAATATTAAAGGAGTGATGGTAGTAATGTGGTAGTAGTAATGTGGTAGAATACTGTAGAATACTATTAGGTCACTGCCAATTAAACATTTACTCTTGTAAAATGCCTCTATGACTTATTGGATAGTGTTCCACTTACCATTGAGTAAATTTGTACTCATGGAAACCTTTACATACCAGGGTAGACTTGTGTTTCATAGTATTTTCAATGGCTAAAAAGTAAATCACAAGGCTTTTCTTTGGGTGTTCTCTGACCTCCAATTTTTCAGATACTTCTGAGTGTGTAAACCATTACATAGGATGTAAGAAGTTGATTGATTAAAAATGATCTTTTCTGTATTGATATGCTTAGTTCTGAGTTATCCTAATTCAGGAAGGCTCAAACTTGGAATATATTTATTCGAGAGCTTTCCTTTAGCCAAATACCAGGAATTTCTTTGCAAGATTATGACAATTCTTCTCTCAAACTTCAAGAAAAAAGTTAACTTGTTCTTGGGTGATTTAGTTACTTTTAAAGACATCTAAATGGATTTCACATGATTTGTTTGCTTCTTCCTTTGTGGGCCACTTATTCTTTTACTATGATTCAATGAATAGGTATTACAAATTAGCAGTGTGAGGTTTGTCCATAAGGGGCACCCTCTTTAGCAGTGGAGACAGAAGCAAACATGCAAACTTATAGCAATGGTAGACATAGGGTGACATGGAAGTAAACAATTACCTACTGCCTCTAAGCTTCATCAAAAAGGAGTTCTGGGAGAGTGACTGCAAGTATGTACCTCAGTTTTCACTCCTCTGGGCTTCACACCCTTTGCAATGTTACTTCTCAGCTCCTCTTATGAAGAAGTAAGGTCTATTTCTTCACCATTTTCTCTTTAGGCTAACTTTGTTTGGGCAAACTGCAGGTGGCAGAAGTGACAGTATGTCACTTGCAAAACAAACCTTCAAGTGGCCGTGCAGCCTCCCAGTTTGTCTCTTGGAACTCTGCTCCTGACACATGAACAAGCCTGAGCAAGCTTTCTGGGGGATGAGAGACACACATATTGTGTCCCTTGTTGCCCTAACCTGCAGTTAGCTAACTTGCAGATGAAGCTGATTGCAGATGCCCAAGGGAGTGAAACTAAGACCTGACAGACCACCTGGCTGAATCAAGTCTAACTTGACAGGCCACAGACTAATGAGCTATTGTTAGCAATTACCAAAGTTGGAGATTGTGTGTTATGCAGGAATAGATAACTGATGCTGTTAGGTGCTGTCGACTTGATTTCAACTCACGGTGGCCCTAGTTATCTGATAGAGGAAGTTATGCCTAAGGTGACTCAGAAAGAATATTTAAGACTTTCTGTTAGGACATGTAAAAAAAAACCATGTTTTAGACACTGAGGCTGGCTTTGAAAAACATTAGCCTCAAGGGTATTTGAAGTACAAAATTAGTACTGGTTATAATATTGACTTTATGGGAACTCTTACTTGGAAGTTCAAATTTAGATGCCCAAATCCAAGATTTCTTATGCTGTAAACCACTGGTAATCAACCTGTGGGTAGCGACCCCATTCGGGGTCGAATGACCCTTTCACTTGATTCAAAACAGCAGCAAAATTATAGTTATGAAGTAGCAATGAAAATCATTCTTTGATTGGGGGGGGAGGGTTCACCACAATATGAAGAACTGTATTAAAGAATCGAAGCATTAGGAACCTATAGCAGAGAACCACTGCCATAGGTCAAGGAACTAAGAGAAGAGTATTTCAGGATCACCTCTACTTACCTCCTTTATCTTAGGAACCTTATGATTCCTGAGAAGCAAAGAGAAAATCAACCTATTGCCTCGAATCAGTTTTGATTCGATTGATTCTGTAAATCTTTACCAGAGCAGAAAATACCATCTTTCTCCATTGAGGTGCTGCTAAATCTGAATTGCTGACCTTGCAGTTAGTCATCCAACTACTAACCCATGGTGCTTCCAAGACTCCTTCTACATAAGGGAACCTACTGCAGCTGAGTGATTTCCCATCGTAGTGCCTCTGTTGGGCTAAAGAGAAGGGCTCCTTGGGGTTTTAATCCTGTAAATAATTCCAGGAGCAAAAAGCCAACCCTTTCTCTTGCCGAGTGATATAGTGTCCTTGAGGTTTATAGCTCAGTTAACCCACAGTGCCCCCAGAGGTCTTTATAGATTAGAGAAGTGCATGGGAGATCTTTATAGATCAGAGAAGGGCAGTGGAGAGGGACCTCCAGAAGAGAACTCCGAGTGGAGAAAATTTTTGAAATCATAGATGGAAGGCATGTCCCTGCCTGCCATAACCATTTACATGTAAGTGGATAGCTGGCAAGTTGGTCTAAGAGGCTGATAACTATTGCGTTGTGTGCAGTTGAGTCCATTCACACTTACATCAGACCCTAAAACTACCCCCTAGAGTGTGCTAAGCTTTACGTTTTGAAAGAATGTTAAAAACGACACCTTTGGCTCTTTGAAGATTAAGGTGTGCCTAACCTCAGTCAAGGTATTTTCAACCACATCATATACTTTTATAACCTGGATAATGAAGAAGGGGAACGGAAGTAGTGAAGTGTTTGAATTGTGATGTGGGGGAACAATATAGACGATACTCTGGACTGCCATGAGAATGAGAACATTTGTGTTGGACAAAGTATGACCAGAATATTCCTTAGAAGGGAGGTAAGTGAGATTAAGTTTCACATATTATGGATATATTTTTAGGAAGGATCAATTCCTGAAGAAGGACATTGTGCTTCGTTGTAAAGTTGAGAGTCAGTGAAAAAGAGGGAAGCTCTCTGTCAAACGATGCAGTTTGACACAGCGGCTTAAACAATGGGTTCAAATACGATCATAATTTGTGAAGATGGCAAAGGACATGACCAGGGTTTATTCCTACTGAACATGGAGTCAGTCTGAGTTGGGATTGCCTCAGTGTCATTTAACAGCAGCAACAACTATGCTCTCAGGGAGCAGACTGCCAGATCCTGTCCCCCGTGGAATGGCAGGTGATTTCCCACTGTTGATGTTTTAGAGAACTTGAATATTTATCCATTGCGCCATTGGATTCCTTGATAACTTCTCTCATGGCAAATAAAACAAGGTTTGTGGACTGGAGAATTGTAAAGGGGTACTATGATACACAAAGTCCTTGAGGACGGGCTCTTGGATGGTTTGAGAGGTTTTGAAGGGGAGAAGTTAAGTATTTGAATATCTCTGTGACAGAAAAATCCAGACAGAAAGACTGGAAAGTGAGAAGGCTCTGAGACAATGGTATGGTTTGCTTATTTGAAGCACATAGAAGATGAAGAAGGGAGACAGAAGTGGAAGTAGCTCCTATCAGAAGGATACTAAGGCTCAGATCATGCAGGACTTTGTAAATTAGTGGAAGGATTTTGGATTTTACCCTAAAAGACTTGGGGAACCCTTGAAAGTGTTTAATCAAGGAAGTATGTGAACCGACTTATATTTCAGAGGGATCCTTGTGGCTGCAGGGGAGATATAGACTAGCAGGCATGAGTGGAAGCAGGGCAATAAGGGAGGGAATTATTATATTAGCCCACACCAGGTCCAGGACAAAATGATGTAGACTTGATGTGCTTTGGACTTACTTTTAAAACAAACTTTAATATAGAGCCAACAAACCTGACAGATAATCTAACATGTGTTGAGAAAGAAGAGTCAAAGGTGGTTTGACAGATTTTGATAAACTAGAAGGAAGGAATTGGCAGTTACTGAAACAGGAATAACTAAACAGTGAAAGTTTTTTGCACAGGGAACTATGAGTTCATTTCTAAACACATTACGATTGAGATGTTTATAAGAACTCCAAGACAGTGGGATATTTGTATAAATAGATGAAGAAAGAGGTTGGAATGGTGGATATAGACATTTGGGAGTCAGGAATACATAAATAATTCTTGAGAAGCAGGAAAATAAATGATGCATAAATATCAGTAAGAATTCCCCATCCCCCACACACAACACCACCGCCACCATCACCAAATTATCTTTTGTTAATTTCTTGAAGCCTCTAATTCAGTTTGATGTTAGAGATGTAAAAATGAGTGGGTGAACTTGAAGAAGGTGAGACTGACTTAAATAGAATGACAGTCAATGGTTTTACTCCTTGAGTCTGGTTTCCTGGGTGGATTAGCAAAGTCACCGGTTGACAGCTTCGGGCTTCCTTTTAGCCTGCAATACAGCCACCTCTGGGACTTGTTGTGAATCTCAGTTTATTAATATTTGTAAAAGTACTTTTCAGATCCTTTGTTGAAAGCCATTATAGAGAAGCAGAGGGTGGTTATTAAGGATGACATTTGTTCATTGTTATTAAAAATGACAAAATGAAATTTCAAGGGCAGAAGTCAACATTGCAATTTAATATATAAAGGTGTCTGCACATCAACATACAGTCAAATGAGACCCATCTGTATTACAGAGATTTCTCAAGTTTGATTCCAACTGAGGATTGGTTTTCTAGTGTTGCGGGACTTGAATGTAGGCAGACATAATAAAAGGCCCAAAATACACCATTTCAACTAATTGCATCCACTTGCGCAATTTTTTTTTGTTTTCTTTCCCTTAATTTATCTTGGGTTGCAAATGGAGCCCAGAGAACTGTGCATTGAAGCTCTAGCCACATGGTTTTATTTACCATTGCACACAGACTTTTATTGGGCTATAAAATAAATGGATTTCAGCAATTAGAACAGTACCTTCTAAGGCCACTCTGCAAATTAGTACATACCCATGGGCCTTTCCCTGGAAGAAGTCTGCAGTATGCACAGAAGAAATGGGTAAAAACTTAAGGGGAATGGAGGAAGTTCCTTCTGATGTTTGTTCTATTCTCTTAGGGCAAAAAGAGTGTGGCCTCCACACTGAACAAGGTGTGGGGTACAGTAGAATCAAGGACAGGTTGATAGACTTGGCCTTAGAAATAGACTTTGCTGACACTAGATTTGAGGGAAAACTAAATTGACTTTTAAGTAGAGACTGGGGAGAGACAGAAAAGACTTTAAAACACTATTTACTGAATTCTGAGTCTCTTTTTCTCCATTTAACCTCTTAAGCAAATTCTCCAGAGACTTCGCATCCACAATTTAGCATAAATAAAATGCTAGAAGGCACTGTGGCCATGTGTTCGAAGAATCCACTACTTCTTCCAAATCACCTAGGGAGTCAGTGTGATTGTTTTTGAGTTCCCAAACAACCTTTAAAAAGTTTCTTTATTGCATTATGTTTAACTCAGTTCAGTAGTGTGAATGGGATTTTGTGAGTAGAACTGTTCCTGCCTTGGTTTCAACTGAGGACGTGTGCCTTGCATATACCAAGATAGCTGCATGAATGGGAGATAATGCCTTTCCTTGTGTTTTTGCACATAAATGTAAGCAGGTAACTTTCTGAATTTGCTCAGTAGTTTCTGAGCCTCTTATTCAGTTCAAGAGTTAAAAACAAATGGTTCTCAGGTATTTTAAAAGAAGAGCCTCCAAAAGAAGTTTCTTTGAAAGGAACTCTCATTAGATCTCATGGCATAGTGGTTAAGTGTTGGCCTATGATCTACAAGCTCAGCAGTTCAAAACCACTAGGCCCTCTGAAGGGAAAACATGGGATTCTCTATTCCCATAAAGGAGAGCTGATATCAAGGAGTTCAAGAAGGAAGAGTGCTGAAATTGACTGGTAGCAATTGTACAGTACTGCTTGATGTGATTGAGTTATGGAATAATATGATATCCATATCAGTTCCTGTATTAGTTTAGTAGAAGAAAAATAAATTCATGGAGCCATGCATATATGTATAAGAAAGAGTTTTATATAGAAAAGCAACTGAACTTTGAGAAAAACATTGCAACCCAGTCCAGTCCAAGGTCATTAGTCTGATATTAGCCCATATATACGATGCCAATCTATAAGTCCTCTTCAGACTCATGGAACACTTGCAATGATGCCAAATGTGGAACGATGGTGAGTGGGTAGAAAGTCTTTGGATCCACTGGTGCTATAAGCATGTCAGCACTGGCAGGAGTCTCCATGTGGCTTCTCTAGATCCAGGTTTCTGGCCATATCAGGATATGTCCATGTGACTTCTTCTTAGGTTTGTCTTGCAGGGAGCCAGCCTTGTCTGTTGAGTGTCTTAGGCAGTGAGTGTTATCAGTTGAAAATCCCCAAGGAAGTGAGTCCAGAGAGAGTGTCTCTGGATCATGCCCACACAGAGGTCTCATTGGCTAGCTCCAGATTGACAAGCTAGACTCCATCCCTACACTCTTAATCTTCAAAGTGACATCAGATTAGGTGACTCTCACAGTTCCCAATAAAATCAACAAAAAAAGACTGACAGTTTTGGAAACCCACAAGGGCAGTTTGACTCTTCCCTTTTGGGTCCCTAAAGTCAGACCCGATGATAGTGAGCTCTTGCTGTGTGTATAAATATCACCATGCCTGTGCAGCGAGCAGAGTCCTGCTACTTCATAGATATAAGTCTAGTCTAGTGAGGGGAACCTCAAGGTGTCACAAGACAAGCATGATTATATATTTTTTGTAGATGCAAGATTTATCTCTGCAAGAATAATAACCAACAATGCACTGGGATCCAACCTTGTCCTGGGTCTCTAGGGATTAAAAAGTGGGTTTTGGTGGAGAATCCAGATAAGTATGGATGTGTCAGAATTGTCCTACATTCAGAAAAGGTTTTTGAACTAGTTATGCTTAATTTTTACCCGAGCATACAGGACCCACCTTGGAAATAGCATGATTCTATAAGGAATTGTGTTGGGTCCCTTCCCAAAGTTTAACTGAGAGTGAAAAGGATACACCAGTGAAAAGAAGATGGACGTAAACCACTGGATGTTCACTAAGATATTAAAAATAGATAAGGAAACGGAAAAGAAATTATTTGGAAGAATGTCTTCCCATAACTCAATTGCTGGGCACTTTCCTCCAAAAGTCTCAAAGGGTCATTCAAAATAAAGATGACAGAGTTCAAGAAGAGATTGCAGAGTAACCAGAAGTGTCAGATTCTTGCTGAAACTCTGCCATCCAGAAACAAAGTAGATTGCCTATCCCGAATTTCAATGATATGGTGAAAAACACAAGTTGCTTTCTATTTGTTCTACTTGTCATGTTCTTTGATACAAGTGACTTTTATATGAAATGAGTGTGTACTCAGTACAAGTCAGTTAAATCAAACAAGCAGTTATTGTGTGCTTT
The DNA here is from genome assembly GCA_004026705.1 of Nesogale talazaci. Classification (NCBI taxonomy): domain Eukaryota; kingdom Metazoa; phylum Chordata; class Mammalia; order Afrosoricida; family Tenrecidae; genus Nesogale; species Nesogale talazaci. The sequence goes on along the minus strand of PVJH01003070.1, from coordinate 99,338 downwards.
TAATGTACAGAGTCCTGGGAGATATAAATATGAGTAAAATAATCTGTCTTCTCAAATATTCAAAGATAAATCAAAAAGCATTTCTGCATTACCAATAGGGCTCCAGTTCACACATTAAAATCGCCAAATGTAATCTCTGAATGGGCTTATTTCAAACAAAATATGTTTAAACATGTCTCTCCTCTCAGTGGATGGCTGTAGACAAGGTATATCAGTAATACATTGATTTTCATATTGTCAGGGAGCCTACAAAGGAAAAGGTCCCATCAAAACAGTGACTCTGAGGGGAATCAACTTAGTTAATTAAATTCAAGGCAGAAAGGTCAGTTCCAAAGATGCAATAAATCGTGTCAAGTGCACATTAGTTCTAAGGGAGATTTCTTTGAGATCTCTAACACTTTACTGAGGTAGTGTGCAGTGGGGTTTTCCAATGAAATATGCCATTTGATTTCTTGACGAATATTGGTTGCGGATCTAATCACAAAATTCAATTCCTCACCAATCTTTTCTCTGTTTATCATGATGTTGCCTGTTGCATCCGTGTGAGGATTTTCATATTCTTTTCACTGAGATTCAATCCATACTGAAAGCTTCAGTCTTTTATCTTCACCAGTCAATTCTTCAGGTTCATCTCCCTTTCAGCAAGCAAAGTTGTGCCATCTGCATATTTCAAGTTGTAAATAAACCTTCCTCCAATCCTGGTGTTCAGTTATTATTCATATAGTCTAGCTTCTCAAATTATTTCAGCATGCATACTGAATATGTATGGTGAAGGGATACAACCCTGACACAGACCTCTTCCAATTTTAAACCATGTAGGATTCTCTTGTTCTACTTGTACCACTGGCTGTTGATGTATGCAGAAGTTCTGCATGAGCACATGAATATGTGAGAATTTCTATTCTTCTCACTGCTATCCAAAGTTTGTGATGATCAGAGACATAATCAGATGCCTTTTCATAGTCACTAAAGGACAAGGAAATATCTGTCTAGCGTGCTGTGCTTTTAGTCAGGATCCATCTGACACCAGCAATGAGTTACTTCTTTCCAAGCCCCCTTCTGAATTCAGCTTGAATTTCTAACAGCTTTCTGTCAATGTACTGCTACCAATGTTTTTGAATAATTTTCAGTAAAATTTAACCTTCACATAATATTGTTTAGAAATCCCCCCCATTCTACATTGGGTCTCTACTCAAGTACTCCCTCAGTGCAAGAATACTTTGTTCTAATAACCTGACATGCTGTGATGCTCACTTTCCTGACACAATTGCTAGACAAGACGGGTGTATAAACAAATGTGGTGAAGAATGTCAATGGTGCCTGGTTATCAAAAGATATAGTGTCTGGGGTCTTAAAGGCTTAAAGATAAACAAGTGGCCATCTAGTGGAAAGCAACAAAGTCTACATGGAAGAAGCACACCAGCCTGTGTGATCATGAGGTGTCATTGGGTCAGGTGCCAGACATCAAAGACCTAGAACAAAAGATCATATCACTGTGAATGAGTGGAAATATGAAGTGAATATCCAAAACCTATTTGTAGACAGTCGGATATCCCCTTACAGAAGGGTCACAAGGAAGAAATGAGCCAGTTGGGGGTGCAGTGTAGCACCAATGAAACATACAGCATTCCTCTAGCTCCTTAATGCTTCTTCCCCCCAAACAATCATGACCCCTATTCTACCTTACAAATTTGGCTAAACCAGAGGATGTACACTGGTATAGATAAGAGCTGGAAATACAGGGAGTTCAGCGTAGTTAAACTCCTGAGGACCAATAATGAGGGTAGTGATACCAAAAGGGTAAAGGGAAGGTGGGGGGAGGAAGAGGGGAACTGATAACCAATAGAAAAGGGGGTGAAGGGAGACATCGGTCAGTGTAAGACATGAAAAACTTATAAATTATTAAGAGGTCACGAGAGAGGGTGGGAGAGGAGGATGAGCTGATATAAAGGGCTCAAGTAGAAAGAAAATGTTTTGAAAATGATGATGGCGTCATATGTACAAGTGGGCTTGACACAATGGTTGTATCAATGGGTTGTGATAAGAACTGTATGAGCCCCCAATAAAATAATATTTTTATTAGATCATTTTATTGGGGGCTCATACAACTCTTATCACAATCAACACATACATTCATTGTGTCAAGCACTTTTTTACAATTGTTTCCCCCCATCGTTCTCAAAGCACTTGCTTTCTACTTGAGTCCTTGGTATCGGCTCTTCATTTTTCCTCTCCCTCCCCGTGAATTCTTCTAGTACATTGTCAGTTTGCTAAAATAATTTGATTGGTATTCCTTCAACTTCTGGAGTCTTATTTTCTCTAACACCTTTCATTCAACTTGATCTTCCTTCCTACTGTTCCATTTGTTCTGAATCATATGCCTCTGCTTACACTGACTAAATGTCAACCATTACTTTTTGCTACAATGACTCTATTCTTCTCCCCTTCTTTAGATGATTCTGCATTGTTCATTATTTTGCTAATAGAATCATTCAATGTTGCAGCTTGAGATTTGGGTTTTTTTCCTTCAATATTTTTTGCTTGAGATGTACTGAGCACGTTCCAGCTTTTCTTTCTAATGCCAGGTTTTGGTACACTTCATTAAATTATTTTTCTTCATTTTATCAATCTTTCTTTTGAAATATTCTATTTAGCTCTCTGACTTCATTGTTTCTTCTATTTGCTTTAGGTACTCTACAATCAATAGCAAGTTTCAGAGTCTCTTATGATACCTAATTTGATATTTTTCCCTTTTTCTCTTTCTCTCTTTCTTTGTGCCTCATCTTTTAGGTAACCTTTTGCTTTTTTATATCTGATGTTCTTGATGTCATCCCATAGCTTAGTATGTTTTCTGTATTTAATATTTAATGAGTCAAATCTCTTCTTGAGATGTTTTTGAAATTCAAGTGGTATATACTTAAGGTAACATTTTGGCACTAGTGAATGTTCCTGGATGGAATATACAGGATTAAAATCTCCTTGTTTAAAAACTAATGGAGAATCAAGAGATCCTTCTGTAGAAGAAAGAATTGCATGTGGCACTGAAAGCACTAGTGAGAAATATAGCTCCAAGAATTGATGAAATACTAAATAAAATGTTACAAAAAGATGATAAGGCCTGGAAGCGCCCAATTGTCTATGCCAGAAAGTTTGGAAGACAATTACCTGACCAACCAATAGGAAGAGATACACATTTGAATTCATTCAGAAAGAAGAGTAACTGAAAAGAGTTTAAAAATTGCCAAGAAATATTATTAACATTGCATGCAAGTAATGTATTCTGAAGATATTTTAATAACTGTTGTAGCACTATATCAACAGCATGGTGTGGGAAATTCAAATCAGATTAAGAAGAGGATGTGGAAAGAGAGATATGATTATCAATACAATTTTTGACTAAGAACAGGAAAGATGTTTATGTATGTCTTACTGGCTATGCAAAAAGATATCTGGATACGTGAAGCATAAAAAACTTTAGATATTTTTGAGAAGAATCACAATTCCAGATAATCCATTGTCCTCATGCAGAACCTGTACATAAACCAACAGGCAGTGGTACAAAATAAACAAGGGAGTACTGTGTGTGTGAGCACCGTGTCCTTTCACCATATGTATTGAATATGGATGCCAAGCAAACAATATAAGAAGATGGACTATATTAAGTAAAACCTCAATGCCAGGATTTGAAGAAAGCTTCTTAACATCCTGAAATGCACAGATAATAAAGCCTTGCTGGCTGAAAAGAAGGAGGACATGAAGAAGCTACTGGTGAAGATGAGGGACTGTAGTCTTCAATATGGATTGCATCTCAATGTAAAGAACATAAAAGTCCTCACAACTGATCCCACAGGCAACATTATGGCAACCATAAAAAAAGATGGTGGTTATCTAGTATTTCATTTTTCTTGGATCCGCAACCACTGTTCATGGAAGCAGCAGTCAAGAAATTAAGAAAAAAATAACATATTTCTTTAGGCAAATCTGCAGTAAAATATCTCAATAAAGGGATAAAACTTGCCTGACCTAAGCCAGGGCATTTCTCAAAGGCCTCACATGTAGGTGAAAGTTGAACAAGGCATAATGAAGACCAAAGAAAAATGGATACATTTGAACTATCTTACTGAGGGAGACTCTGGAAAAGTCCCTGGCCTCACAGAAGAATAAACAAATCTTCATAAGAAGTTCAGTCTGAATGCTCTTTAGAAGGGAGAATGGCAAGATTTCATTTTGTATGCTTTGGATATGTTATCAGGAGAGAACAGCTCCTGGAAAACAACTTCCTCCTGACAGGGTGGGGGGGGGGTCAGTGAGATAGATACAAGGCCATAAATAACACGGATTGACAAAATCTGAACAATGGGCCCAAACATAGCAACAATTTTCAGGCTGGGGAAGATCGACTGGTGTTCCCTTTTGTTGTACGTTGAATTGAGTCTCTATGATTCACAACAAACTATATGACCCCCAACAGCACCACCCTACCCTCTGATCACTCTTCTTTTTGTTTTCAATGTAAATAGCAATTTTGTTATACATTTCTACTCATTTTGCAGTCCCTCTTACATTTCGGTAAGCATGTTAGACTATATTTATATGTGTGCATGCAGTATCTCAAAGAGTGTGCTATTTATGGGAACTATGATATTTAAATTGTTCCTGTGTCCACACTCAGTTCTCAGGGGAGCCACTTGTGCAACATCAAACTCCACACTGGTTCTGAATTTTGCCTAAGGAAGAAGTAGGCAAGTAGCTTCCGTAGTTTATGTGTCCTTTGAAGGAATGTCCTAGGAAATACTGCCTTGGCCACAAAATAATAACTATTGGGGTTCCTTTAATGGGTGTGCTTTCATCTTTAAAAAAAACCCTCAAAAAACAAAGATCTTACTTCTTCCAAGATATTGTGATCATGACCATCAGGCTGCATACTGTTGAAGATGTTTTTTAAGTTATGTACACAAACTTCTTGCCAACTCTGATGGTTATGAGTTTTGATTTCCACCTAACTTCACAACCTTTCTAGTCACTGACTTGTCTCTTGACATTAGCTATTCTTTTGTACAGAACATACTGACAAAGCTTGTTCCAACTGCATTCTGTTTTTTATTTCTCTGCAAGCACACACCATTCTTTTCCTTCACTCTGCCTTTTATATCTCCCTGAACAATAATTTAATTATGCCTAAGCCTAAATCATGAAGTAATTTTCCATTGATGTGTCAATAGGTATGTAATATTCACCATTTTGAAGGATTTTCTAATATATATCCAGTTTTTTATCTCTTCTATATATTTTGTATAGAGTGGCTTCTCTATTATGCTTTATTGTCTGGGGCATAGCTTATTACTTGCACCATAATGGTATGCAATTACAAGGGTTTCAAACTGGTTTAAGGTGGTCCAGTCATTATCAATACAGTAAAACCAGAACATGCCCATTTTAGTAAAATTTAGTAAAATTTAAATGTACAAGAAAACTAACCAGAATTGAAGAAAAAATTACATGTCAAAACTCTAGAATAGGAGACTCCAAAGAAGTGTAATGATCCCTTTCCTGAGTGTAATGTGGGAAATATTATTTCAAAGATCGTAGAGAAAAATCACATTACAAAGTTCATGGAAGGGCACTTACTTTGAGGGAAGTAGGCATCACCGTTTGAAAGTTTGCCTGTAGAAAAATTTGTTTACTATGCAATATGCTCTTTGTTCTTATTTTTCAAGAGGAAGATTAAGTTTCTAGCAGTGCATATGTTGTCCCTTTTCCAGTTATCATTCCCATATATCTATATTTTAAAAATTCAAAATTTTGCCAGTACTCTTCTGTAAGCCACAAATGAATTGGGAATTCCTGGTTTGAATCCTGGAAAATACTTAAATATGAAGGTGACTTATCTCAGAACTCACTCCCACAAGAGGAAAAAAAAATCTTTAATGAACTTGATGCTGAAGTAGATTAGCCACTTTCCTTGGGAAAGATGAATGGTGCTATCAACATTATTAAATCACTAGCTCTGAATTTCTTTGTGTACATTCAATGCAATAAGTACAATACAAACCCACGTCAATCCATCTCACTGACCCGGCTTTTAATATGGTATTCAAAAACTAAAGTAACACACATCCTGAATAAACAGTTTTCTTTGTTAGGCATTCAGTTTTCCTGTTTCTAAGTGGTTTAGCCTTCCCTACTGTTAGTTGTCAGTGGGCATTATTTTTCAGTGAGGACGTAATACAATATAGATGACAACTATCAACAGAGTAATATGAAGTCCTCTTAAGTCATTTCATTTTAAGAAGTTCAGGGAGGTTGTTTTTTTTTTCATGCTTACATGAAGCCTCACTTAAATACCCTACACAAGCCTCTCTAAACATGAAACAAATTCTATAGAAAATGTTAACAAATGCAATAGTTAAAGATGGCAGGGGTTGGCATGATGGCCATATGTTTCTGAGAGAAGCTTCGGTAATCAACTCTCACCACCACATGAATTGTGGCTGTGAATCTCCAGACAAAAATGAAGATTGAAGGAAATTTAGACTCTGTAAGACTATGAGATAGACAAATGAGCACATGTGTAGGGGAGGTAGGTGGACGGCATGGATTTTAAAGTTTTAAAGGAATGTAGAGAGGCTCTCTCATAAAAAGAGGCTTCATAAAGTTGATGAGGGAAAAGAAGTTGCTGAAAAAGTTCTATTATCTTCTAACTCCATTTTCCCACAGACTGATGCTAGACCAAATAACTTGATGTTTCCTGTATTCATTTCAATGCATATTCTTGTGCCAAAGACCCACAATACCTTTATCACTAAAGTTCTGAAATAAAATCAGTGAAAACTTGAAGGAAAAGATCTCAGCATTTTACTGAAATAATGTAATATATAATCTTGTGTGTACCAATGATCACTAATCAACCACGTATATTACCACTAATTTGGTCCCCACTCATAGCGACCATATAGGAATAGACCACTTGTGCAGACTGTTACTTACTGAACCTCGTTTGTTAAAACTAGTCTGGAGGATGCTAGGTAACTGAAGTTGGACTTTGACATTTTTGACTTTTAATAGGAGGCATATGTTGAGTGTTTGCAGTTGCATATATATATATGCACAGAATTTTCTTGTTATTATTAGAAATAAGCAGATCACAAAAGAATAGCAAAGAAATATAAGAATTGTGCACTGGCTTATTCCTAAATTTAGTTACAAGGTAAAAGAAAAATAATGGAATTCAGTGTTCTTTTATTGTCTCCATTCCTCAAAGAAATGATGAGCTGTGAGAAAAGGGGAAAAAAGTCCTGCCTATATGATTTTATTTGTCATTTATGTACAAATACCATTCTGATTAAAATACAATTTGATGGCTCTGACCGAGGAGAACTTATCTGTATGGGTGGAGGGATTTGAAAAGGATAATGTTTTACTGCATAGCATTATCGATGCTACAACTCAGACTCTTTATAAAAGTGTTCAACCCCATACAGCAATGCTTCCTTTCTTATCTTACGTGGTTCACATGTTTTCAGGGAAGCTTACTTGTAAGTTCTGCTTGCTCTTTTCATCCATTTCTCTGTCTTACAGTTCTTTCTAACATTTTCTCTTTTTCCCCTTAAGAATAATTTCCTCTTTTCAGAAGAATTTTAATCTCATGAGGTCACAAAGCTTCTTTGATGATTTTTGCTATGCTTTAGGTAAACACTTGGAACAGGTATATATAGGGGGAGGGGCTATTGATGGGGAAAGTACTCTTTGTTAACTGTTAGAAAGAGGGATACTGAAATAGATGAATACGCTAATGTGCACACATCCATCTGGTGTACAGTCCAGGCCAGGCTGTAGGTGGAAGGTGACACTTCTCCCCCACATGCACATATCCCACATACCCTGCATACTTGGTGCTTATATGAACAGTGAAGGAAATTAAAGAGACTAAGTATGTTTTATTTTGTTCTTCTTATTAAAAATACCAACACATTTGCTCTGGAAGTTTTGAGGTATACTAGGTAAAGTATACCAGTACCTATTGTCATCGGGTAATTCTGGCTCCTGGCAAGAGAGCACCATGAAGTTTGCAATGAATGAATTTTAGGAAATAGATCACCAGACCTTTCTTCCAAGGCAGTAGTTAGTGTTCTCTAGTTTCCACTCTTTGTGTTAGCCACTGAGCATGGACATCTTTGCCACTTCCCAGAGTCTCTAAAGGATGTGTTGAGAACCTTTATTATTGGTCCAATGGTTTGACCATTTGCATTGATATCACGGGGAGCTTGCTGAAACCAGAATCTCCATTTATCTCACAGATCTGCTGAATCCGAAGATGTTTTGTAAAAAAAGAAATATCTAGTGATTTATATATGCATTCCATTTTGAGATGTATCTGTCAAGAGATGCTTTCTTATTTCCTCAAAAAGTTCTTCTATCAATTATGAAATAATAGCACTCATGATACTTATACATTAAAATGGTGCTGAGGGCTTTCTATTGCAGTCTTTCACTTACTCTTCATAACAAACCTAATGTTGCCTCTTCTCTCATCCTCATGTGACACTTGACATATATGAAATATGATGTTGGCAAAGAAGATTGAATATATCATAGAGAAGAATGAACAAATCTGTCTTGAAATAGTTATAGCGGAATGCTCCATAGCAGTGAAGAGGGTGAGACCTTGTCTTACACAAGCACTTTAGACGTGTAATCAGGAGAGACCAGTCTCCTGAGAAGGACATTCTTCTTGGTAAAATGTCAGTGAAAAAAAAAGAAGAACCCTCTTAGTGAAATGGAGTGATACAGTAGCTGCAAGCATGCATTCATATTTAATTATTGTGAGAATGACACACAGGCAGGCAGTGCTTTGTTCAATAGTACATAGGTTTACTCTGAGGCAGAACCAACTTGATGTCACATAACAATAGCCCTTTTATCCTTTTATTGTAATTCTAATTCCTGATTGTGGGCTGGATGGAGGCTTATGGAACAGATCATCAGTTTGTCATTCAACAATTCATGCATATTTTGTTTCCACTCATCCCTTTGTGATCTCCCCAGTGTATTATCACCCAACTGCACTTTCCCGTTTCCTGTTTTCATTCCTCTTTCTTGCCTAACCATCTGAATTTTGATATGGTGAACATGCTGCCCTTTTGACCTCTATCATTGATTTCTTTCTTTGCTTTTTCTTGTATCGCTACATATTTTAATGCGATTTAAAAGATCTCTTTAGAGTTTTGAAAAACAAGGATGTGCTTTGAAGGCTAAGGTGTGTCTGACCCAAACCATCATGTTTTCAATTTCCTCATATGCATGTAAAAGTCAGATGTGGAGCAAGGAAGACTAAAAAGAATGGGTGAATTTAAATTGTATTGCTGGAAAAGAATATTTAATGCACCAAGGACTGTTGAAAGGGCAAATTTGTCTTGGAAGCAGTATAGCCAGAATGTTCCTTAGAGGCAAGTTGACTTGACTTTGTCTTACATACTCTGCAGAATATTTCAGGAGAGACAATACGCTAAAAATGGACATGTTATTCCGTAAAGTAGGGTAGCAATGAAAAAGGAAGGACTTTTGGGAGACAGAATGGCAACTGTCATTGCAATGATAGGCTCAAGGACAGGAACAGTTGTGAGGATGGGGCAGGACCAGGAAATATTTTATGGTGCTGTACATAACATTGCTATTGGTTTAAACCAATTTGATGTCACCTAGCAACATCTTCTGGAATATGCCTGTCCCTCTCATTGTTCTCTTTTATCACTGGTAACGATCAAAGTACATTTTTAATGTGTAAGAATCATCTTTTGACTTTTTATAAAAGGGTTCTATACAGTTTCACAGATTGATGGTCATTCATTAGCATAACATTGTAAAATATTCCATCTGTCTAAGTACCAAAGTTTATTTATCCATTTTTCTATTTTTCTACCTATGGACATTTAGGTTTTCTTTGTATTTTTAGTATTGTCAATAGTATTTCAATTAACAGGAATATACATATATCTGTTATATTATATATATACATATATATGTATATCAAGTAGAGGGATTGCTAATACCTTTTCCAAACTTTTTGAGAAAGTACCATGTACTTTTGGCAGTTGCACATTTTATAGCTACATCAGTGATGCTTGAGGGTTCTAGTTTCTGTACATCTTCATCAGTATTTGTTTTATATTGTTATTTTTATATAACTTTACTTTCAATACTGGAGTAGGGTGGGTTTTTTGTTGTTTTGATGTACATCCCTTGAGTAGATAATAATCTCAAGCCTTTATAGGTTTGTTTGCCACTTGAATGTCTTCTTTGGTGAATTGTCTGTTCATGTCCTCTGCCTATTTTTTAAAAAAATTTTAAATCAGGGCCTCCTATAGCTCTTATCACAATACACACCATATTTATTCAACTTTAAGGTGACCTGGAGATCAGCTGAGGCACCTAATTTTACCACAAAGACTGCATTAAAAATGTGCTTAAAAATTGACTTATACTTGAGTACATAGGTGCATGCATTCACTGTGTCAAGCACATTTGTAGCTTTGCTGCCACCATCGGTTTCAAAAGTTTTTATTTCTACTCGAGTCTTTGTTATCAGTTCCTCATTTTTTGCCATTCTTCTCTTCCTGTCCTCTCTCACAAACCCTCGACAATTTATACATTATTACTTTTTCATGTCTTACACTGACTGATGTTTCCCGCCAATCACTTTTCTGCTGTCCGTCCCCCAGTAGGAGGTTATATGTAGCCCACGGTGATCAATTCATCCTTCCTCCCCAACCTTACTCTTACCCTCCTAGTATTGCTACTCTCATTATTTGTCCTGAGGGATTTATCTGCCTTGAATCCCCTGTATTTCCAGCTCTTATCTGTACCAGTGTACATCCTCTGGTCTAGCCAGATTTATAAGATAAAATTGGAATCATGTTAGTAGGAGGAGGAAGAATTAAAGAACTAGAGGAAAGTTGTATATTTCATTGATGCTAGGCTACACTTAGACTGGCTTATCTTTTTCTTGTGACCCTTCTGTAAGGGGATTTTCAATTGTCTTCTGATGGATGGATTTTGTGTCCCCTTTCAAGTCACACTGATATGATTTTTTGTTCTGGGTTTTTGATGCCTGATACCTGATCCCATTGACACCTCATCATCACACATCCTGGTGTGCTTCTTCCATGTAGACTTTGTTCCTTCTGCTTGTTTGTCTTCAAGATTTTCAGACTCCAGATACTATATCTTTTGATAGCTGGGAACTATCAGCTTTTTTCATCACATCTGTTAGATATCCATTTTTTATTCAGCAATCATGTGAGGAAGGTGAGCATAATGGAATGACAGTTTATTAGATCAAAATGTTCTTACATTGAGGGAGCACTTTAATTGAGGTCCATTGTCTATCTGCTACTTTGATACTTAACATATAAATATATGTACATAGATCTACTTCTTTATTGTTATATATAAATATATTTTATAAGTACATGTCTGTATTTAGACCTCTATAAATGCCCTTTGCTTTCTAGTTTTTCCTCTATTTCCTTTTACTTTCCTCTTATCCCACTATCATATTTGGACTTCTTTCAGGTTTCACTAATTCCTCTCAGTTGTACTGCCCTTGATGAAGCCTCATCAGGCACCCTATCCCCTCCTTGTGGGTGATTTTAGATCACTTGCTGTTCCCTTGTCCTGGGTTTGTAAACACACACTTCCTTTCCCTCCCCTCTGCTCTCCTGTGTCCTTCTGGAACCATTGGTCTCATTGTTTTCTGGATTTTTTTATGCTGCCTATCTTATCTAGATAGGCACAGGGAAGTCAAAACAAGATAGAACAAAACAAAACAAAAAATTAAACAACAGAAAAATCCAACAACAGTGTGCACACGTGGACACACACACACACAGCCTACATATAATTCCAGGTCCATTTGATGGGTCAGTGAGGGAGGTCTTGTCTCATGGTGGGTCCAGCCCTGTGGTCCTCTCTGTGCATTGGCTCATCTGAGTAGGCATATTGTCCTTGGGGTTTGGTGGGTCAGGATGTGTTCCACTCTCACTCCTTCCCTCTTTATTTACTCCTGTGTGCATTTTTCAGGTGCGTGCCTCTCCCTGAGCTGGGGGGTAGGGTCCTCATAGTTGGGATTAGGGCCGGCCCCACAGACCTCTCTTTTGGTTCTCTGCTTCATGCTGGTATGTTGCCTTCACATCACAATTTAATTGAATTATTAATCTTTTTATTACTGAGGTTTTGAAGTTTCCTGAAGACTTTAGAGATCAATTCCTTATCTGATATGTCAATGCCAAATTACCCCCCCCCCATTTCTTTGTTCCTTTTTTATTCTGTGAAGTTTTTAAAAATATATAAATGTCTTACATTTAGGAGGTCCTAAACATCTATTTATGTTTGTGTTGAATGAATGTTCATGTTTGATGATGTGTTTGTGCCATATTTTAGGGCCACTAAATTTGTCTATATTTTTTCACAGATCATCTTGATATTTCTAGGTTTTATTTAGGTTTTGTTTTTGATTATGTGTGAGGTATAGGTCCCTTTTCATTCTTCTGGTAATGGAAATTCAGTTTTGCCAACATCTGTTGAACAAGCCATCTCTTCCCCACTTAATATATTTTAACATGTGGGCAAAAATCATTTGTTTGTAGATGAATGGATTTACTTCTAAGTTCTCAATTTTGTTATATTGGCTTATAGATATATTGTCATAATGTTCTAGGCTGTCTTAACTACTGTGGTTGTAGTAGGTTTTGAAATTAAGAAGTGAAAGATCGTCTACAGTGTTCTTATATGACAGTATTTTGTTTATCCTGTCTATTTTCTTTTCCACATAAAATTATTGAGGTGAAAAATCCATTTAAAATGCTACTGGGCTTTGAATAGAAATTATATTATAGGGTTTTTTTGTTTGTTTTTTGGGTTTTTCGGCATCACTGGCCTCTGGTGGTGGGAATAGGAGGCCCAGCCTTTGCTCCTGTGGAGCTGGAATTGAACCTCCATCCCAGTGAGCTGCAGTTCCGCACACAACCACTACCTCACCGGGGCTCAGCCCTTTTTTTTTTTAATTACTTTATAGTTATAGATTAATTTAGACAGTATTAGCAGTTTCACAATGGTAAGTCTTCCTATCTGTGAACATGGTAGAGCCTGTTCTGTAAGTAGAATTTTTCTGTTTCCTTGAGTAGTATCTTACAATTTTCTCAAATGGTCTACCATGTAATCAAAGATCTAGTAAGAAAGGAAAGAGTGACTGGGTTGGAAAAAATTATTTGTGGAAATAAGAATCAGATATAGGCAAGCATTGGGGAAAGAAATTTTGGGGTCATCAGTGAGCGTGGCACTGTGACTACCTACTTAGAAGCCTTAGTCCTAGAAGAACATACCCCTTACTGGAGACTGGGAACAGAACCTGGCTGTGTCCAAGTGGTATCTTTCTTCTTTCCACCCACTCTGGGCACACAGCAAACATTTCTTGTTCTGTTTAAGGTGTGTGTCACATGGCCACTGACCAAAGGTATTTATATTTATATTACAAGTATGGAACATATTAAATAATTTAACTGGGAAACAGAAGAAAAATTTCTACTGACCACCCACCCTATGTTGGCTAGAGAGGGAAACACATTGGTTATGGGCAATAAATGCTACCTTTTGACACTGACTTTGATCAGTCTATGTGAGTAATGTCCTATGTTGAAGTATAGGAGCAATTGTGAAATTGGCGCAGGACCAGGGAGTGTTTTTTTTTTTTTTTGTACCCAAGGTCTCTGTGGCTCAGAATTAATTCAATGTCACAGAACAACAATCTTAGTAAAGCATTGTTTCCACCAATAACTATGTGCATCATAACTTTCCGCAGGAACATTTGTTTAATAAATATCAACTTAGAGATCTAAGGACTTCATCAAGTCTCAGGCAGGTTAAATGAAACATAGAACAAATCCATATGCAGCATAGTCAAACTTCTGAAAACTGAAAAAGTAAATACTGATGACATGCCCAAAGTATGCAAGACAAGTCTCCCCATCCTCCCACCCAAGGAGTATTCTGGTTGCAATGCTGGACTGGCAGTATATTGTACTTTCGATATAATTTGCCAACACCACAGTTCAGAAGAATAAATTCTTCTGTGGCCTTCCTTAGTCAACTTTAATTTACATGTGAGGTGATTGAAAATACCTTGGATTGGGTAAGGTGCATCATAGTTCTTAAAGTGACATCCTTGCTCTTCAACATTTTAAAGTGGTCTTGTGTCGCTTACTTATGTAAAGAAAAAAGTCTGCTTTCTTAACACTTTATGGTTGGGGCCATGATTCTAATTCTCAGATCTTTCCACCCTTAAACTGAAGGATACATTGAAAATAAAAACAACTCACTGCCGCACAGTTGAGGTTGACTTGTAGTGACTCTGTAGGGAAGGGTAGAACTGTCCCTGTGCATTTCCAAGACTTAACATCAAAGGGAGTAGAAATCCCAGTCTTTTCTCTCAAATGGTTTTAAACTGCTGACCTTGAGAAATGTTGCCGAAAACATACTCTCTGTGCAACCAGAGCTCCCTTACGTGACTCTTGACTAATGCACATACCCTTTTTTGGTTGGTGGCACATTGTTGTTATTCTTAGCACTTTTGAGTTGCTTTCTACTCACAGCAGCCCTATGCACACAAACATAGCCCTGCCCCTCCCTCACGGTTGTTGTTTTTAGCCTATGGTTGCAATACATTTCATTGAAGGGCTTTGTCTTTTGTTCATACTCTCTAAAAAGCATGGCATCCTTTTCTAGGGACTGGTTTCTCTGGAGAACATGTCCAAAGGACACGAAATGAAGCACTAATCTTCACTTCAAAGGAATGTTCTAGGGAGGAGGATTCTGATTATACTTCCTCAATGAGTTGTTTGTTTTCCTGAGTCCACAGTGCCTTCAATATTCTTCACCAGCACCAGAATTCAAAAGTGTGGTTTTCCCTCCAGTATTTCTTATTCATTGGCCATCTTGCACATGTAGATGAAGTGATTGAAAATATTCATCGCCAAGTGCACCACAGGCCTTATAGGGGCGAATTGGTTGATTCTTACTGCTTTCATGACTATCGCTTGTGAATTCAAGTAAAGTGAGATTTTTGTCAATTTCAGTCTTTTCTCCACATACTGTGGTGTTACATATTGAATCAGTTATAAAGGTTTTGCTTTTCCTTATACAGTGTGTTGTAATTTACTGAAGCCTGTAGTTCTTGATCTTCGTCAGTAAGACCTTAAAGACCTCACTTTTGGCGTGCAAGGTTGTGTCACCTTCATAATAAAGATTATGAACAAATCTTCTTCCATCATGATGCCATATTCTTCTTCCTATAATCCACTTTCTTGTATTATTTACTCAGGATACGGATCGAATAAGGATGGTGAAAGGACACAACTATTGAGCACATGTCCCCTCATGTTACATTATGCAGTATTCCCTTGATATTTTTGAATGAGTTTCTTGATAAATGTGTAGCTTCCACATTCACACAGAGAAGTGTTCTGGAATTCCCATTTTGGAGGGTATTGTCCTTAGTTTATCATGATCCACCAGTCAAATATATTTTATAATCAATAAAGTACAAATAAATGTAATTCTAGTGTTTTTCTTTTCTTTTTTATTTAGTCAAGGTCCATTTGAGGTCAGCGAAGATATTCCTTATACCAAGTCATTTTACAAAACCAATTGAATTCCTAGCAGTTCTCTGAGGATGCAGTGTTGTATCTGTTTGTATGTGTTAATACACATTGTAGTTAATAATAGCCATTGTGTTCATAATACCAGATGCAGTCCTAATGCTTACGAAGGAAGCTTGGTGTCACAGTTTTTAAGCACTTGGCTGCCAACTGAAGGGTCATTGTTTCAAATCTACCCTCTGCACTGCATTCTTTCGAATTATGCGGTGATCTGCTTCTTTAAAAGTTTACAGCTTTGTAAACCCCATGGGTAAGTTCTGTTCTCTCTTTTAGCACCACTATTGATTGGCAATTAGTTGGTGGCAATGAGTTGTGTGTGTGTGTGTGTGTGTGTATGTGATGGGGAATTACTCTGCCTGATAAATTTTGATTTTATTAAGATATGTGCTAAATTTACACTTCAATTTTAAAACACCCAGATTAGCCAAAACATAGACTGTGATATATTCTAGTACAGGACAACAAATAATAAAATGATTTTTAAAGCATCTTAAAAGAAAAAAAATGAACACATGGTTTTCAAAAGGTTAGTTATCCCAGAGAAAGAAAGACTGTGTTGATAAAATTATTAGCACATCTGTGAAACACTAAAATAAAATTTTAAGATAAATTATTATTTACCATTGTGTAGAAATTAAGAGAATAAATTATAGTCTTTTCTGGATTATATTATTCCAGTCATATTTTAAGATGAGACCATCAATTAGATGTATGTCCAACAGGGGGTCTTTCGGACCTCTCATTCTTCTTCTAGTTAAAATGTAAATCATGGCATGTTGTGTCTTCAAATTAAGCACTGATAAGGGTAGACCTTAATAGGAATATGTATAATCTAACTAAATCCCCCAAATAGAATTGGTTATCCTATGACTCATGGATATGTGAACAAAGCTACTACTCCAGAAAACTGGCTTTTTCTCCACTGAAATGTGTCATTTTTAGCTTCACTTGGACACGATTGTTTTCTGCTTTCTCTTACTATGGAGATTTGAAAAACACTGCCTGTTTTTTGAAAAAATGTGCTTGGTAGGAAGGCAATATTACCAATTCAAATTCATAGCGATGGCAGTGTGCTGGATACCACCGCCTCAGTCTCTAGAGGGTTACAGGAAAAGCCTATTTTCTTTCCATTTTCCATAGGGTGATATGATCTTGGCCTGGAGAAACAAATGTCAAAGTTTTATATAGCTAATATATTCCATGAATAAAAGTGGACTACAATCTTAGTTAATATGTTTTTGGAATACCATGTTTGAACTGGTCTGTCATTTCACTTTTCCCTACGGATTAGCAAAAAACACTAAGACAGGAAATGGAGCTATATAAAGAGTGTATGTCATGGAAATGGGAAGGTCAATACAGGTCAAGAGGGCAAACTCATACCGAAGAAAAACATCTTAAGTTTATATACAAAGGTATTTTTACTTTCTTATCTACCTACATAACGAGGCAAACAAAAATGCAATATTTACCTTTTATAACATATGAGCTGGGATGAATGCCTATGTATTTGTATGTATGTGTGTGTGTGTGTGTGTGTGTATATATATATATATATATATATATATATATATATATAAAATCACCTCAGTGTTGAGCAACTGAAGTCTTTTTAACAGGTCTGTCATTTTGACAAACTTTTCCACTTATGTATTTGTTTCCATGTACCTCTATCTCTCCATACACTGAAAACAGTTTTTTGAAAACCACATAGAGACCATTGACTATCATCCCCTTTTCTTTTAAATATTTATATATTCCCACATAGAGTAATTTTATTAATATCTATTTTAATGCCTTTTCCCAGTTGACCAACTATTCTTTCCTATAACTTGCCACACTCTTTCTATAAAATGTCCCCACTGCCACCCCAGTGTGATGCCTCTGTGTGGCATTTTAGATCTATTTAGGCAAAGCAGCATCTTCATGTATATTCAAACTTTTTTTTCCAGGAATAACAAAAATCAGTCTTTTAAAATATTCTCTTCTTGCTGCTTCAAAAGCTCAGTTGATTTGAATATTTGAAAAGGCAAACCATAAGGCTAAGGATTAGTTGATTGTGAAGTGTTTTATTGGCCTTCTTCAAGAATCCACCACAGGGATTCCTAATTTATTATCTATCTATTAAACTCCTGGAACTGAAATCATTTGTGAGCCAGAAGGAGAGAAAAGGAGAGGTGAATTTCACACATAATATCTTGTTTTTTTATTTCCATTTCTCTGTCGATTTGTCTTTTGAGCATGATACACTTTAAGATGCTATTTCACTTAAAACAAATGTAATGCCTACATGTTGTTTACATTAATTTTAGGCTAAGAATTTGTTATTTGTCTGTGGTTTCTAAGAGAAAACCTCTAAAACCTTCAATTTCCCTCAGTGGTCTGAAATGTGTTTAATGAGACCACACCCTAGGGGTGAGGTTCTATAGATGTCTCAGGTAGAGGTTGGCCTGTACAGAAAAACCACTGTCATAGCAGCTTACCTCAAGGGAGGTGGATTGATTGATTCATACCCTGAATGAGCTTCCAATAAAGGCTGTATACAGAAGCTCTGTGGGCTTCCTGGTTGGAGAGAGAAAGAGAGAGAGAGAGGGAGAGAGAGAGAGAGAGAGAGAGAGAGAGAGAGAGAGAGAGAGAGAGAGAGAGAGAGAGAGATCCATAGATATGGGACATCCATATGGGAAGGTACCATGTCTTTCTTTGGGACACAGCTGGTCCTAGTTGGAAATGCTCTCAGACATCTCCTATGGATCTCTCAACCTGTTTATGGTGTGCTAAAATACAATTATAGTTAAAAATACATTGAGTGAGTTCTGTATTATAAAACTTGAGGGAGTAATGAGATCCTGCTGGTCAGCAATGAGAGACTTATGAATAGCCAAGTTTATGACTTGGTATCATGAAGAGAGAAAACAAAAGTTTATTCAGCAGGTCAGAAGGAAGGGAGTAATGTAGATGCCCAAGCTTGGAACTGATGTCTGAGGTCTCGGGCAGATGTGGCTGTCTGAATGACTATGTCCTTTAACTTGTGAGGTTTGACCTAGATTCTGGTGCGGAGGTCCAAGAGAAGTTCTGCATCTCCAGAACAGAGCAGCAGTTCTGCGGAACAGAAGCGGCAGAAAGGTAGGGCTCGGTTTTCCATGTTATTTGTGTCAGAGCACTGGGATTTAATTTTGACATCTCCTCTCCCTCCTCAAGTGTTCTGTTGTCCAAACTGTAGTCACATACAATTGTTAATCATTGCTTCTTTAACGGTTTAGAATGGTTTTTTATTAATAGAAAGTACAGAAAGTGGAACCTGGCTTTAGGATCATAGAACTGTGTTGTGCTTATGGAAGGATCACATTGGTAAACTAATGAAATCCACGAATGATAGAGCGGGATTTTGATAAACAAGTTCATTTTAGAAATGCTTGAACTGATTTGGGACATGGAGGGGGGCAGGGAGGACAAAGAGCTATCAGTGTCAAATGACTTTTTCCATGCTTAACGGCTGGTTCTCACTGATGTTTTGAAGCAGGTCCTGGAAGAAGTGCACAGTGATCATATTTTTCATTACTATGCAACCGCAGAACAGATTTATCTGGGAAGATGCTTCCTGTTTTCTATCCCTCAATAGAAGAAAAAAAGACTTCCTATTTGTGCCTCTCTTTGGGGAACTTTAGTGGGAAGGTGCTCTATTCAATGTGATGAAGAGACTTGTTACCAAGCAACGTTTTTAATCAGAAGAAAAATAGTAGCATTCTCTGACTTCTTGGGACCTTGAGATAATGGTTGCCACTATATTTGGTTTAAAGCTTTGGTGAAGAAGAAAATAAGAGCCTAAGGTGTCATTATGCCTAATACCTTTTGTTTTTGCATGCACTGACATTCAAGTTCTGCCATCAGTCCAGATAAAAATTCTTGTTGGTTGTCATGAACAGTTTCTATTTTTGACAAGTTAAAATTTGTCAAAAATTTTTCTGGAAATATACAGGACAATAATCCAGTTTTATTTGCTTCATTTTAAGACGTGAGGCCCTTGTACCTTTGGTCTTTGATCACGTTATCCTTTACTGTCTACAAGCATATTAACTTTACGATTAGCTAGAAAAGATGTATGTGCACTTTTTAAACTTCATTACTTTCTTTGGATATTTCTCATGAAGACTACAGACTTATCAAGTCTCAGGGATTCAGCATTTCAGAGAATTTGTATTGATATTAATAATTGATTATATGAATTATATACTGCATATCTTAAGTTACAATATTAGTTAAGGTTAAAAGAAATTCTATTGACCTGATTGATCCAACTCAACTTTTTAACCTCTTTCTACCTATGATAAGGAACCTGGATTGCATGGTGGTTAAGCACAATGCTGTAGGTTGAAAGATCAGGTTTCATAAAGCTTCCATAAAGATTACATCCCTGAAAATTTTATGGATGATTCTACTCTGCTACCTGGTGTTTACAGTGATTTGAAATAGACTCAGTAGCACCCAACAGCATAGCATGTCTGTAACATCCAAGATAGGGCCCCATATGTCTAGTTATAAGGCAGCTAAGCTAGCAAGTCATTATTATACTTTGATAGTGGGCCAGAAATAAGTCTAGTGTTTACAAACATGAAATAATGTAAACTTCACAACCATCCTACAAGATTGTCCTCAATTTCATCACAGCAGAGGGGCCAATCTTTAAATATCCAGAAACAGACTCAAAGCCAAGTATGTCTAATCTAAAAGGTCAAGTGCCTGACCACTAAGCTATGGGGGATTGTAATGTTCCTTACAGAGTGAGAGCCCATGGAGTTTCCTTTATTCAGTAGCTTATACTCTAGTTAGATCATAGTTTAATTTGATACTTAAAAGAGAATTTTAATAGTCAGCAACTTTTGAGATGCACATTATTAGATGTGATATTCTCATCTATTTGTTTTCATTTTCTATAATTTGCTTATTTTATCTACCTTGCTGTTGTGTAGGCCCCAATTATTTTTTAAGTTTTCTCACCTATGGCTTAATTTTTTTAATGTTTTGAGGCAGAAGTAATAATAGGCATATTATTTCATCTGCAACATTTAACCAAAGGTCTCCAGTCATTTGAAAAACATTTTTTGCTACTTTGTGTGAGGGGAATGACATGTATGTGTATGCAGTGTTTATTTTAAGATAATAACTGAATTTTCTAAATTTGCATTTACTTGACTATTTTTGAATGTGCAATAGAAAATATGCATTTTCATTATATTTACAGTGAACTTTATATAAATCCATTCATATTATCTGAAACTTGAAGACTTTATCAGTTTGTACCCTTTCTTATCTAAAGCAGAGAAGGTACTGCCTTGGTTTGAACTATGCAAAGCGCATATTGGGAGACTACCTGGGCTTTATCTTGCTAATGAAAAAATTAATCCAAATTCCATTTGAGACTCTGGGGCTGGTTAGCAATTCAGATCTGCTTTTCAAAAACTGGTAGCAACTCTTTGATGTGCCCGAAATTGAACAAGCTCAGCTCCAGGATGATGTCACCTGTTTATTGCCACAATTCAGCATTTGAATAATGCAATGAAAAAGTCCCAAAAATAGCACAAAGGGGGATATAAAGCAGCCAGAGAATTTCAATAACAAGCCCGCATAATTACTCAGGGTTCCTCTTTCTATACCCTTGCCAAACTCTATTTCTTAAGTTGAGATATGAGGTGACCTTATCTCTGCATTATCACTGTGAAATTTGTAAATAACCAGAGAATGCTTCATTTGACAATTTTCAAAGAATTTTGGAGGAGGTTGCTACTGAAATAAGTGATTACACAACGGCCAGCCTATAGTATGACAGTGAATTGTTAAGATGATGAGCTACAGCAAACATCACAGTGGCTTCACGATCAATGTCTACATCTCCCAGGGTCCATTAAGTCAAACTCCCTGGGAGTTTGTTCTGACAGTTCCTTTGCAAGCAGATTTTTTTTTCTCTCTGAAATCACTGCCTCACAGTGGTAGATACCAACTACTTTCTCTGCAAAATCAACGCTGACAGTGTTTCTTTTTCACACTGTGTGGATGAGATAGACTTTTTTTGGGGGGAAGGGGCAGAGTATCACTGCCTCTGGTGGTCGTGGGCGCTACCCTACCCAGTGCCAAGCCTGCGGGCCGCAGTCACACACTCAACCACTTACGCCACCAGGGCTCAGCCCCCAGATAGACTTTTTAATATGGTGTCCTTGTAGTTGATGCTTCCAAAAGGATATTTGTTTTCTGATTTCTGTGTAGGGGCACTCGAAGTATCCTGTCTCTCCCCTACTGCCACTCTTTTCTTTCCTTTACTCCAGTCATCTGAGAAACATTCCTAAGGTGACTATCACTTTTTTTTTTCATAAAGGGGTCAAATCATAAGGACTTTGCTTCAAATTCAAATCGTGTTTTCAAAAATAAGACAGAGTTATAATGCATGTGGCTATAAACAACTGAAAAATATTGCAGGTGATGACTCATGGTATGAGACTCTATTTTGCTGCTTCTCTGTCTCCTCAGAGTCAAGGCAGAGTCAAATAAAAAATAAGTTGGAACAGATGTATATTTTAAGGGATTCTCAATCTTTAAAGAAAAAAAATCACTCTTTTTAAAGGTGGGCTAACTCTTGAAAATGAAGAAGGGAAAAAAAAAACCATTGAATAAGGGTAAGCCTAACAACTAGCAAAGCTGATACTATCTTTATGTACATCACATCATGTCAAGTGCTTCTGCATTAAGGGAAACAGGCGCTGATGACAGCCAGTTGCAATCTGGAATGTTCCTAGCAACAGAACACTAAAATAATTTAAGTTCTAGAGATAGTCCTAATGGAATGAAATTTTAAAATGGGTACACTTAAAGGATAGTTTGACAGATTTCACAAAGTGATTGTGGTGATATGGATTTTTTTAACCTGATTTGATGATTTTTAATCGACCATCTTACTAAAAGGTAATTTTAATAAAAGGATAAAATCACAAATGTCACACAGCTATAACACTACACATGTGATTAAAGAGTTTATTTAACCCATGCTGGAGAAACCAAATGGTTACAATCAGTTCAAAGAACACAAAGAACTAAAATATTATAGATTAGAAATATTGAAATGAATGTACCAATAGAGGCAAATTTGATTTTGCAACATAGGAGGTTTAGCAACTCTGTAGGGAAATTGATCCTCCATCAGACAGTATTCAGTTGGATGTCTAAAGATAAACATTTGACATTGTTACCAGATGTCTGTAGTTTAAAACTGTTAAGCCTTTGTACCCATGTCAATGTTGGCCCATTCATATGCACGCACCAAATTAAAACTGTATTCCAAAGTGTTGTTAGTAGTTAGTTTTTAGAAGTAAATTGTCAAGTGTTTCTTCTGAGTGCTATTGTTGCTGTTGTTAGCCATCAAGCTGGTTGTGAGTCACAGTGACCACATGCACTATAAAATGAAATATCGCCTGATACCACACCATCCTCACAATTGTTTATATGTTTAATACATTTGTTGTAGCCATTGCTTCAGTCCATCTCATTGAAGATCTTCCTATCTTTCCCTGCCCTTTTACTTTATCAAGGATGATGTCCTTTTCCAGAGAATGGTCTCTCCTGATAAGGTGTCCAAAGTACGTGAGATAATGTCTCTCACTCTATTCTTGCCTCAAAAGAGTCTTCTGGTTATATTTCTTTCAAAAGAGATTCGTTTGTGCCTTTGGAAGTCTATGGTACTTTAATTATTGTTTGCCAGCACCATAATTCAAATTCTTATTCAGTTTTCCTTATGCAAAGCCTAACTTACACATGCATATGAGGCAATTAAAAATACCATGTCTTAAACCCTTGTCCTCAAAGTAATGTTCTTGCAAAGTAATGCACATTGATTATGGACTCAAGCAAGATAAAATTCAACCTTTTGTCTATTTATCATTATCTTACCTAGTGGCTAGGTTGTGAAGATTTTAATCTCCTGCACATTGAGTTGTAAGTCATCTGGAAGCATTCATTCTTGCTCTTCATCAACAAGCACTTTAAAACTCTAGAAGCTCCCTGTCCCTGCAATTGTTTGGGGATGATCTTCAGTAAAATTTTACTTGCATTTGACATCGATTATATTATTCTACAGTTGGCACATTCCGATGGATCACCTTCCTATCGAATAGGTACAGATGTGTTTATTTTAGTCAATTTTTCAAGTAGCTGTCTTCTAAATTTCTTAGCATGAATGAGTGAGTGCTTCCAGTCCTTCATCAGTTTGCCGAAATGCTTGTTTGTAGCTCATCAATTCCTGGACCCATGTTTTTGGAGTCAATGATTTTATTGTGGCTTAGACTTTTTCCTTTAACATGGTGGTTCTCAACCTTCCTAATGCAAAGACCCTCTGATATAATTCCTCACATTGTAGTGACCCCAACCACAAAAGGATTTTGTTGCTACTTCATAACTATGATTTTGCTATTGCTTGCAACCCTGTGAAAGGGTTGTTTGATCCTCAAAGGGGTTGCGACTCACAACAGGTTGAGAACTACTTTTAGCACCAAGGATATATGTGGTGGACTCACACCTTCAACCTTTAGGTTCATGGGTGAGTTTGTTTACCATTTGCATCACATAAGGACACCATCTGCAATGTAAATAGCCATTGCCAACACATTGATTCTTACTTCTAGAAGTTTGTAAGAAGCCCTGAACACCCTCAGAGAAGTTCCAAGGTTGGAAATGTTTTGGCTACAACTGTCTCCAGTTGTACCAGCCTACAGTCACATGGGTGACTAACAGGTGAGAACAAATAAATTCTATTCACATGAGCCTGGCCCCAGTGGTGGAACAAATAAGCTGCCTATTGCTTTAATCCACTTATTTTTTGGTGGTTTATTTTGTAGTAGTGAATAATTGGAGTAGTTTCAAAGTTTTGCACCATTTTAATTCCTTCCTATGCCTGCAAACTCATATTCTATGATTTTGATTCTTTTATAATAGCCTCTATCAATAGCAAGCTATTTGTTTTTTATTTTAAATGTATGAGATTTCATCACACTTGTACTTTGGCATTCTTCATTTGTTCTTCTCACCCCAAACTCAATAAAAGCAAACCTATTGTCTTTAAGTAGGGTCCAATTCATTGACGCTATGGGACAAAGTAGAACTACTCCCTTTGGGTTCCTGAGGCTGTAGACATTTACGAAGGCAGAAAGCTTAATTTTTTCCCCAAGTATGGGCTGTTTGATCAGAATGGTGACCATGAGGTTAGTAGTACAATAGAAAATGCCCTGCACCAGTCAAACAGAACTCAACACACAAACTCTCTTCCCTTGAGTAGATCTGACTCCTGGAAGCTGCTGGTGCTTTTGAACTGTTCTTCTTTCATTTAGCAGCCCAAATTGCAACCACCTTTCTCTCTCTCTCTCTCTCTCTCACACACACACAATTGTAGTTCAAATTATAGATTAAATATAAATTTTTCAACATTGCCTATATTTAACCCCAATGCTAGTAATGGTTCTTCTTAGTTCTTTTACTTCTTTGCACCTTTTCTTTTTTAGCGTTTATCACATGTGCAATCTTGAGTTATTTTTATGTTTTCTTCCCCAATGGACAAGTGCAAAAGGACAAGGATCAAATCTGTTTTACATGAGACTGCATCTATAGGACCCAGCAACCTTCCTCCTATCTAGTAGGCTCTTTGTCTATTCATAAAGGTATTTGTTGAATAAATGAATGCTAAAAAAATATTTGTGGCTAAGCATATGTTATCATTGCCATGTTGCTTGATCTTCTGAAAATTATTACCAATGAAGAACAAGTCTGCAAAAACATTGATTAGACAACTATCACCCAATTGTGTGTGTGTGTTTACTTCCAAAATAAATTGACAGCCCTATTCTATTTGTGGCAAAATAGAGAAAACTGGAAAGTGGTGTTTTGAGGGAAGGGGTCATCAATATTAACAGAATATACTTTACTTTCCTCTGAAAGATAAAAGATAAATTTGCCAGGTAGTTTTTTTCTAGACGAGAGAAAGTGTAGGAATTTTTTTGAACAAGGAAATGACTGTCACCATGAACAATCACTGAGAGTGGGAGTATGAAGAGTGGTTATTATTTAAGATTTGTAGCTGGAATCAACAGGCATGCCATAAACATTCTCAGACTCCAAAAAAGTGCTGCATGACATGTCTCTGTTTTGTAGATGTGAGGGCAAGCTTAAAAAACCTGCCTATGTAGAAGCGAAATGGGTGCACAGGTGGAACTTGATAATTCTCAAGTCTCAGAAATTGCCAAAGTGAAGGCTCATTACAGTTCTTCAGTAATTCAGGTGCTGTGGCCTCTTAGTACTATGGTTTATGCTTATGAAAAAATATGGCAAGTGAGGATTTAACTCAGTTCAATGGTCTTTAAGAAAAAATCCACTGCTATCGAGGCAGTGTCACATGGATCCAAGCTCAGTGGACATAGGACAAAGCACCAGCAGCGCTCAGGGTCAGTGGCAGAGTCCAGCAAAAAGCAAGTGGAAGGGACTAAAAGCTAGAGAGGTTCCTGCAGTTCTTTTTCTAAGAAAGCCACACTCCCAAGGAGGCTTCAGGCTGTGACCTGACTGACATGTTGGATTCTACCCCTACACTTCTATGCACCGCTATATATCTTCTAGTTGACATAAATTTACCTAACTGCCATACAGCCCATTGTTCCAGGAACCCTGTAAATCCATCTTGCTGAGGTTCTGCCTTTCCCCCCGCCCCGACTCTCTGCTTTACCTACCATTATATCTTTTATACAGGAATTGGTTTCTACTAATTACACGATCAAAGAATGTTTTTCAATTCTTACCACTAATGAACATTTGGGCTATCCTTCTTCCAAGATAGATTTGTTGTTCTTCTGACTGCCTATGGTACTTTCAATATTCTTTGCCATCACTGTAATTTAAATGAACCAACTCTTCTGTAGTTTTTATTACTCACTGTCCAAATTTAACATGCAAAGGATATTACTGAAAATACCACTTATTGGATCAGACCTACATTGGTCCTTTATAGAGGTCTTGGATAAAAATGCGTCCCCTCCAAAATGTCATATGATATCTGGGATCTCCTGTCTTCCTCCGTAGAGACAGGATTCACTCTCTCTGCTGTACATTTGTAGACAAGCCACATAGAGCTCTGCTGATAGAGTCAGAACCCTGGGTTGGAAGAGCCATGTGGAGACCCACACCCATGTTGAGATGCTTCTACCGCTCCTGGATCCACAAGACTTTTGACCCACTGGCCAGTGATCTTCCTGCATTCAGCATCCCTGCATGTGTTGTGTGAGTCTGAAGAGGAATGTGTAGACTGGTACTGGGCTTATGGGATAATGCCAGACTTATGGACTTGATCTGGACGGAGCCAGGTTGTTTTCTTAATATACAATGGACTCTTTTACATAAAGCCCTTTCGTATACACATAAAAGCATCTCTGGATTTGTTTCTCTAGTCTACCTGGACTGATATAATGACTTTTTGTTACAGTTGGCACAACTACGAATCTCTTAGTCATTTGGCCAGGTATCTGCCTTCCTAATTTCTTGGCATAGATGGGTCAGTGCTTCTAATGCTTCATCAACTTGTTGAACTATTTCAGTCACATTCCATTAAGTGCTCAGGACATTTTCCCCCACTGATGCCTTTAGGGAAGCTCAGATTTCTTCCTTCATTTCCATCAACTCTCCATCATACTCTAATTTGTCAAGTGGTTGAAAAATAGTCTAATAACTTATGGGACCACAACTACCAACCCACTAAAAATCCTGCCTCAGCTAAATTTACACAAAACCCAATCTCCCTATTCATATATTGACCCCTGTGTGTTTCTCATTTTCTTCAGCTTCATTCTGAATTGATCTTTGATCAACTGTTCCATAATCACCTTCGTGTCCTATTTTGGCTGCTGGCATTAACCTTCTCTCAAGCAAGCCCCGGTGGTATAGTGCTTTGCGTGTTGGGCGGCTAGCTTCAAGGTCAGATGGCCATACCTTTCAGCCATTCTATGGGAGAAAGATCAGACTTTTAGATTCCATAAAAATTTATAGCCTCAGAAAGAACATTGGCTGTTCTATGCTGCCCTGAGTCTGAGGGCATCTGAGTCAACTCTGTGACTGTGACTTTTTCCTTTTGAGGTTTGAGTTTATCCAGCATCTCTTGCCATCGACGGAATCTATTTGATTCCTCTGCATTCTATCCAGAAAGTTCCATGTGTATAGTCCTCATATTAAGTTTTTGGAAAAAAAAGTGATTTGTCGTGAAGAAGCCATTGGTCTCACATAATTCCATCATAGGATATGCAACTCATAGCTACCATATGCAGGGTTTGTAAGGCTATCAAATAGCTCTTATCTTTCTCCGGAGAAGTGATTGGTGGCTTTGAGTGCCTGACCTTACAGTTATTAGTTTCATGCTCACCTGATATCACTACCAATACAGTATCCTCTCATAGTGATCCAAAAGGATACTGTAAACCTAGCTCATTGCCATGGAGATGATGCTGACTCCTAACAAAACTATACGTTTCTGAGACTGTAGCTGTCTGTGGGAGTAGAAAACCCAGTCTTTCTTCGGCAGAGTGCTGGTGATTTTGAACTGACAGTCATGTGTATTGCAGCCAAGTGCACCCCCTGGGCTTCTAATGACACTGTAAGGTCACATAAAAGTCACCAGGAGTTGGAATGGACTCCAAAGCAATTAGTCCAGTTCAGTTACAATGCCCGTGTAGAAAAGGTTGTTATTTTTTTAAGAAGAATCAAACTTAAATGTAATCCTCAAAAATCGCTCAAAGAGTAAAGGAAAGTTAACTCTGATTGCTAACTTGTGTGCTAATTCTATAAACTTGGGAACAAAACCCAAGTTTTTTGACCGGTGGTTTCCCCATTGCTAATCAAAGGGGTATTGTGTTATGATAAAGGGCACTTTGGGATGTCAGAGCTATGGTTTTTGTCACAGGTCATGCAATTTATAGCCTTGGGTTGTGTCACATTCACATCTAACTGACAGAGGTTAGTATGAAAACAGCTTCTAGCCGTTGCACCCAAAGACCAACCTCACTGCAGTGGAGTTGATGCCAATTTGTAGTGCCCCTACAGGATAGGTTGGAATTGCCCCTGGACATTTCTGAGACTAAGATGCTTCATGAGAATAGAAAGTTCTGTCTTTCCCCTTGGAGCAGCGGCTGGCAGTTTCAAATTGCTGACCCTGCAGATCAGAGCCCAAACGCTTCCAGCAGGACGCCTTAGCTCTTGCACAAGGCGGGAGAGAGGGTGGTTGCATTTGATTTCTCGATGGGAAATACCTTAGTTCTTGGCTTTGCTTGAGAAAGAAATTCATGGCAAAATATGCTTTGTGATCCAAGTGGACTTTTTATAAAGGACAGAAGTTTCAGGTTTTACAGTCACTGAGCATGGAACTGCACCCCTACATGTGGTAGCCTGTATGTGTGTGGAGAGAGAGAGAGAGAGAGAGAGAGAGAGAGAGAGAGAGAGAGAGACCTTCGCATAATAAATCAGAAGACTGAGGAGCCACTGGAAAAAGAACGTGTGGTCTCCAGGTTCTGGGTTATTAGGGCCTTCAACTGGGAGACGTGGTTGAAGGTACTGGCTGACTCCTTTGAATTAAGTCCAACTGGCCTAGATTGGGCCCATCCAGTTGTACTGCCCACCTAGGTGTACTGCCTCCTACCCTGGCTCGCGATTCAATTGGCTCATCCCCGGTACACCCTCTGGTTCCTGACTGTAGTTACCTAACTGTTATCTTACCAGGATTGTATTTTAGAAAGAATAACTTCTCCCATAGTTTGTGAACCCAATTATGCATGAAAAACACTTTTACATTATGCAATATACTACAATGTTAAATGTAAAGACAGTGGTAGGGGGTAAGAAAGACCTCCCTTTCAAATATAAAAAGGATGATTCCCAAAATTCACAGATCGATTCCATTATATTTTCATTTCCTCTTTCCATTAGCTGTTCAAGGTCCCTTCTATTCTATCAAGATACTTTTCTTTTTTCATTAAAAATCATTTTATTAGGGGCTTGTATATCATTTTTCACAATACATATATAAATATACTGTGCCAAGCACCTTCACATGTTTGCTGCTGTTATCATTCTCCAAACATCCACCTTTCCCCTTGAACTCTTGATATCAACTTCCCATCCTTTCCCCTCTTCCTCTGCTCTCCCTTCCCCACCAACCCTCAATACATTATAAATTATTATTGTTCTGTTTATCTTATACTGCCCAACCTCTCTCCCAACCCACTCCCCTGATGCCCATCCTTCAAATAGGAGCTTATGTGTATATCCTTGCGGGTGATTCCATCTCTCTACCCCACCTTCTCTCCACCCATCCAGCAGCTCCAATCTCACCACTGGCCCCAAAGGGCTCATCCATCTTGGTTTCCCATATCTCCAGCTTTCCTCTCTACTAGTGTACCTTCTCCAGTCCATCTGAATTTGTAAGGTAGAGTTGGGACCATGATAGTTGGGGGGGGGGGGAGGCTTCAGGAACTAGAGGAAACATGTATGCATCATCACTGCCCGGCTACCCCTTGACCGAGACCCTTTTCTGAAGCAGGAAGTAGAACAAAGACAAAAAGAAGCTGAATCATGCAGAGGAGGAAAAGTGTCAGCTTGCACACTGATGGATACTGTTGACTCACAGCCACGGTTTTCATTAGATACAGCAGAGGACAGTGACAGTCAGCGTAAGAGCATGATGGGTGGGCGCTTTTGATCACTGCCACATGGAACTACAGAAGTACAACACTAACCACTGGAAACCCTGTGAAGGGAACGCCATCACTTTCGAAATACTAGGAATGGAAGGCACTTGAAAGAATCATTGCTTTTGCGTCACTTTTTCCAGATACTGAAGTTGAACTCATTAACAACAAAACTTTCCTCAGCTAATTTCTTTATGAATTAACAGAAAAAAATAGTTTAACCTAATCAAAAAGCTCCTTGCCCCTGAGTCGATTTCAGCTCATCACGATCCTGTATCTGACATGTCCAGTAAAGCTTGTGAAAACCAGAATCTGTTATAGAAGGAAAATTACAATGCTTTCCATGAAAAGGAGTGATAGACAATTGTTGACCATGGACCTTGTCAAAGACAGGAAACTCGTGATACCCAGGAAAATAAGACAGTCTGATTAATTGTTCTGTTTCACATATTTCACTGAGTATTAGAGATAGGCTTTGGACGTGTTATGAAGACAGACCCCTCAAAATTCCCCACAAAACCCCAAGCTCATTGCCATTGTGTCAATGCCTGCTCATAGAAAACTGATAGAACAGGGAGAACTTCTTCCGTGGATTTCCAAGACCACCTTCTTAAGGGAGGAAAAAGCCTCATCTTTCTCCCTAAGAATTTCTGGTGGTTTCAAACTGCTGACCTTTCGGTGTTTGAAGCCCAATGCATAACCAGGAGACTACTAGGACTCCAACCCTAGAAAAACATACCTTGCCTGGTCAAGTGTAAGGTTAATGGTAAAAAGGGAAAGACTGGCAAGACAATGGATGAATCAACGGTGGCTGCAACAACAGATTTCAAACTAATGAAGATTATGAGATCGTGCAGGACCATGCAGTGCTTTGTTCTGTCGTGCATAGGTTGTTATGAGTCTGAGCCCATGGCACAGGACCTGCCAGCAACAACAAAGTTTGAACAGGTGGTCCTTCAATCTGCTTTTCAATTTCTCCTCTGATTCGGTTTGCCTTAAGATATTTTTGACTATTCTCCAGCAATGTGAAGATATTTGCCCTCAGGAGAGTGAGTTTGAATGTGGATTACTCCCACGTTCCTTGTCATCCCAGGGATGAAAAAATTAGACCTCAAGGACTTGCCTGGGTGTGCCCTTGATAGAACATGGTGTATAAAGCTCGTTTAGACAAGAGCCATACCCTCAATTCCTTGGTCAGGGTCCTGGGCTGATCAAATAGCTTTCCTAGTCTGTGATACTGGATGTATCCCAACCAAGGTCCCTTTTCTGCTCTGTTCCCCAGCAGAAATTTGATGAGTGCACATGATGCCTGTGATGACTTTGGTACAGTTTTCTTTGTTCAACATGTCCTAATCAGGACCATTTTGCCCTGGTCCTGATGATCTCCTCATTTGCATGACCTATCTTGGTCTCGTCTTCATCCTGTTGAAGACTTGATAAATGAATATTTTAAAATTATGTTTGTGTTTGGGCTCTCGTTGCTCTTCTAAATCGATGGTAGTAGATAACATTCATTCAAAGAAGAAATTATGATCTTATAAGAAGCCTTTGATAATTGATTTAGCCACCTTTTTATTTTCTTGAAAAAGGATTGGGAGAAGGAATACCAGGACTCAGAGCACAGTCAGAGGAATCCAGAATACAAGCTTTCAGTCACTGCTCTGTGCTGTTACCTGATCATTAGTTACTTTTACAACCCACAGAATAGGCTTGAGGGACACAGTTTTGGCAGCACCAGCAAGGGACTCCTTAACATTTTAGAATCACTATTTGTAAAATTCAACTTTCTGCAATCTCTGCACTCCATTTGGCTTCCATACTGAAATTTCCTAGGAAAGAAGATTACCGTGTCAAATGAGGTATTTAGTCAGACCTCGCTACTCCCTGAGTGCTTATATCCTTCTAATTATTTTGTTTATGTTATGAGTTTGTAAAGAGGTATCTTTACGGGTTAGAAACGTGACTCTGAGAACACAGGCCCAGCCCTGAGAATGATGTATCTGACCAACTTGCCTTGGGGCTGGTTCCCTTTTGAAAGCTCTTCAATCACTCATTTAGGGACTAGAAGCCTGTTTAATATTCCTTCGCAATCTGTAGCCCTCTGCAGGAGAGCAGCCCTATGGAGCATGTGAAAGAGAGCAGTCAAGTTGTCGTTCGCTCCTTTTATTCAGCAAGGTCGCTAAGATCTGTGATTGGGGGGCGAAGCTGAGCAATTGTATGTGGTCCCTAGAGAGCCTGAGCGTTAATATTAACTGCAGATGGTAATATTCATCTTGCAATATGCAACTTCTCTGACCTCCGACTGCCTTTACTTTGATGGCAGAAGAGACTCAAAGTCACTTAGATTTTTCAATGAAGCTTTTTTTTTTTTTTAGTTTTATAAGAATGACATCCATGAACCACCCCAAAAAGAACACTGTGTTGTATGTGTGCATTCTTGATATGGCACAAATGGCTAAGTGTGATGTTGGTGGTTAAAATCTGAAAAAAGACCCAGAGATGTATTCTAAGTAATTAGCTGTTCATACCGAAAAATACTGTTCTACTTTAATGTACATGAGTTTATCATAACTTGGAGTGAATTTTAAGCCTGGTTGGTTGGTTGTGGATTGATATTGGTATGGATTTTCAGAGAAATCTAACGTGATCAAAAAGAGAAGTCAATGACAAAAATCATTTGGACTGCTAACCACAAGACCAATAGTTCAAACATACTTGCTGCTTAGAGAGAGAAAAATGAAGTTGAATAGACAAGTGAGTCAGAATGCAGTGTAGCAATGATGCAACATTACAACTTTGCTCTCGTTCTTCACTGCTTCCTCCCCACCACTATCATGACCCCAATTCTGCCTTACAAATTGGCTAGACCAGAGGATGTACATTGGTACAGATAGGAACTGGAAACACAGGGAATCCAGGACAGATGATACATTCAGGACCAATGGTGAGAATAGTGATACTAGGTGGATGGAGGGAAGGTGGGTAGAAAGGGGGGACCAATTATAAGGATCTACATATAACCTCCTCCCTGGGGTATGGACAACAGGGAAGTGGGTGAAGGGAGACATTGGACAATGTAGGACACGGCAGAATAATAATAATAATTTATAAATGACTAAGGGTTCATAAGTGAGGGTAGAATGGGGAGGGAGGGGAAATGAGTTGATACAAAGGGCTTAAGTTGAAAGAAATTTTTTCGAGAATGATAAGGGCAATAATGTACAAATGTGCTTGAATAATAGCTATATGTATGTATTATGGTAAGAGTTGTATGAGAACCCAATAAAATGATTTTTAAAAAAATTACAGTCTCAGAAAGTATAGCTTGCAATGAGTTGCTCAATTAACTCAATGTTAGTGGGTTGAGTTTTGTTTTGATTGAATCTATTAAACATTCATTTTGCTTTTATTTTAGTTCTAGAAATGGTGCTAGACTCGGGACCATCCTCACAGCCAACCAGGCTGAGATTATATTTGTGAGTCTGCCTTTTAGCGCCTTCAGTCATTTGATTCAGTGCTGACCAATTCATGTTGTCTACATTATACTTGCAATTTGCTCATCACATTTTTAACTAGACCTCGGTTTTTGGCTCCCTCCTCTTTCAACACTGCTATGGGCTGAACATTCGTGATGGCTGATGAGGCAGATGCTACTCAGTGAGGAAAACAATATTCTACGTCAGTGGTTCTCAACCTTCCTCATGCCGTGACTCTTTAATAAAATTCCTCATATTGTGGTGACCCCCCCGCAACCATAAAATTATTTTCATTGCTATTTCCTCACTGTCATTTTGCTACTGTTATGAATTGGGCAACCCCTGTGAGAGGGTCCTTTGACCCCCAAAGTGGTCTTGATCCCTGGGTTGAGTATTGGTGCCCTATCTTTTAGTGAGTTGAAACCTGAGGGCCTGAACGTCTATATTGATGGAATTGCCTGCTTGCTTCATAACACTGGGGCTCATTGTTACAACAGCTCTGTTTTACTGTAGTACAAGGCGCTCTGCTACAGGTCTTACCTATCTCACTTTTCACGGTGGTCCATTTTGCTCCGCTAAGTCTTCATTCATGTCATAACTTTAAAACATCTGGGCAGATAAAGCCTAGGCATGGCTAAATCAAAAGCTGCTGTAATCTCTTTGCTCTTTTTTTTTCCCTGGGAAAGGTATCCCTAAATGTGGGTAGTGAACAAGTGTGAGCAAGGCAGATGGGCACTGAGAAGCCCTCAAGGTAAAGGATGCCGGTACTAGCAATAATGATATGCAAGGCAGCAATAATTCCAACAAAGGCCCAAACAGAAGTATCTGAGCACACATTGATGGGTACAGACCTGTTGGGAAGTACAGAGGCAAGCTCATGTGAGAGCAGGCTGGGGTCTATCTGAGTCTGTAAACACAGATCTGTGTATGCAGGGACACCACTACAGATACTCCTCAGACATGGCCAACTATCTTCCAAGATTTTTTTTATATTTAAATGCTTAATATCCTAGTGTCAAGCAACAACTCAGACAAATGGTGTCATACAGATCACATCGTTTTGCTTCCTATAACTAGAATAGCTTTTAGGATCTTTAACGCTTGTAAGTTGTTCTCTAAGACATAACTATTAGCATCAATTAATCAAGAGCCAAAGAACAATAATGCAGTGGAAATATCAGAGAACGAAGAAGTCTACATGAGTTATAACCTACATAAGCATACCTTTATGCTGCATGAAAAGAAGCAGAACTAGCTTCTTTCCAGCTACCAGTATCGACACTCTCAGAATATTTGAGACAGAAATAGCTAAAGAAAAACCTCAATCTTTTACTGTGCATAGGGTCACTGTGGATTGCAATCCATTTGATGGCACGTAGCAAAAGCAACAAATCACTCCTGATCATTCTGGATGGTATATAAATATAGACCAAGCCTCAAATTATTAAAAAATAGATTTAACTGGTCTCGTTAAGACTAGAGAATTCTGAGTCTATAAGATTGAAACACTCTTTGAAACTTAAACTGTAAGTATTCCTCAAAATCACCTTTTAGTGATATAGCAAAGTGGCACACAAAATAAAGAATATCACCTATAAAGTTGGTGTACTAGTAAATACACAGCAAAACTGTCTGAGACAAACATGTTGACGTGTGTTTTAAAGCAGGGTTGAGATGAAAAGGAAGCAGGGAAACTAGAATATGAGGAATGAAGCAACCTGAATACAAGGAGGACATCAATGCGTTATTTAAAAGTTAAGTTATATCACTGAATAACCTAGTTGATATTTCCTATGGACACTCCCTTGCTGTGTAAACTTTCACCAATAACACAGCAAAGTAAATATTTTTATACAGGAACTGATGTATCATGGGAAAGCTAAAAAATGTCTTGAAAGATGGTGGGGTCTAGTGGTAAAATATATGCTGTGGCATTTGATGAGCTTACTTCCTTATTTATTTTGTTTCAAATCTTTGGCTCCTGAATTTAGAATGCTCAAGGGTAAAAGTATGAAAATAATCCATGGCTGATAATATGACTTTGGAGATTCAGAGAAATGACACAAGCGAACTTTGGCACAACATATTTTTCAATAGTAAAACTTTTAAATTATAAAATTGTTCTTTTGAATTTTGTACTTTTTGTGACCATTCTGCTTGGGGACTATGTAGAGTAGATCTGATTTTGCTGTAGCTAGACCATGCATAGAGAAAGTTTTTGCCCTCTTTTTTCCACCTAAAAACAAACAAACTAAAGAAAGAAAACAAAACAAAACACTGTTATCTGATTGATACTGATGCATAGACAGGGAAGCGCTGCCCTCGAGGATTTCTGAGACTGCAATTCTTGCAAAGGCCTTAGGGTTGTGATGAAAAAGGTCATGAACTGAAATAAGCAGTGGTTGCTTATTACTCCGTATTAAGTATGCAAAAGAAAGGTAACTGCCAGTATAAACCATCAATCTTCTGAGATTTAGCAACATAGTTGCTCTGAGTGCTTTAAAAGTCGTTTCCAAGTAGCCCCCACACCAAAGAAAAATAGCATAGACTCCAGAGTTCTGTACATGGAACAACCTGTCCCCTGATCAAGTTTGCTTTCAGCTTTCTTACTCGGTATTGATCAGTCCTTCTCTGTTATTCTAGTTGACATCTCAAATTTGTCCACTTTATTTTTTACTCAGAGAAAGTCTTTGTAGTCTAACTACTCTCCATTTTCTCGTTGAATCAAAGAATCGCTGGGGATGGCAATCTTGGAGCAGCCTGAGGGTTTGTTGTCTAAGATGAGCAGGCCTCTGGAGTAGAAGGAAGACTGGGGTAAATTATACTGCAACGCTCAACTTTTGATGACACATGCTGTAAAAGGATCCTGCTATTTGAGAAATGGGACAGACATAGCTGCAAAGCAATATACTCGAATTAGACAAAATGAAGTATATAATTTGGCCCTTCCACTTACTAAAAATAAAAAGGGACCTGCATTTTCTATGAGATGAAAGATGATATTGCTTCTACGTCAGAGATACTCACACTTTACAATTGTCATCATGGGTTCAGTGACTCATTCCTTCCACTGAATCACTGAACCCACATTATGACAATTTTCTTAACAACTGTATCAAACCCATGCTATGACATAGTAGACATTGAAATGGCAACTATTACTACCCTTACGTCGTATCTTTTGGTTTAGGGATGACCTACAGAAAGTACAAAAGGATATCTAGTGGCTTTGTAATTACAGGTTGGGCTGTTAACTACAAGGTCAGCAGTTTGAAACCACGAGTAGCTCCCAGGGAGAAGTATGAGGCTTTGTACTCCCATAAAAACTTATAGAATTCTAAATTCACAGGTGCAGTTTTACTCTGTCCTACAGAGTTCTCATGAATCAGAATTGACTTAATAGCAGAGAGTTGAATTACAGAAGGTTAACAATCGGTCTAAACAAGTGAGACAGATTGTGTGCATAGGTAAACTTAGCATAATTTACAAAACCAAATAGTGAATTTTTTTACCTACAGATTAGGAATATCAGTACTCTTTTTTTATTAATATGAAAATAGATGTCTCCATTTTCTTCCAAATCATGAGCAATATATTTATTATTCTTTATCACATATATAAAGCACATGTATTTGTTTCTCTTTGCTTTTATTGTAATTTGATTGAAATTTAAAGAGCAAATTGGTTTTAAAAATCATTTTATTGGAGGTACATAAAAGTCTTATCACAATCCCTGACATATATTTTTAAATTGCTTTATAGGGGGCTCACACAGCTCTTCTCACAATCCATTCATTCATCCATTGTGTCTTTCACATTTGTGCATCTGTTGCATCATAATTTTCAAAGCATGTGCTTTTTACTTGAGCTCTTGATAACAGCTTATAATTTTATCCCTCCCTTCCTCCCCCTTCCCTCATGAGCCCTTTATAGTTTTTAAATTATTATTTTCATGTCTTACCTTCACTCACTTTTCTGTTGCCCATCCTCTTGGGAGTTGGTTAGACATAGATCATTGTGATCGGTTCCCCCTTTATTCCCCCACTTTCACCTTCTCCTCCTGGTATGGTTACTCTCAATATTGGTTTTAGTCTGTTCTGGAATCCCTGTGTTTCCAGCTCTTATTTGCACCCATGTACATGCTCTGGGGCCATGATGGTGGGGTGGGGGGCGGGGAGGAGTATTAAAGATGAGTGGAAAGTTGTATGTTTTATCATTGCTACACTGCACCCTGACTCCTCTCCATAACCATTCTCTAAGGGGATATCCAGTTGCCTACAGACTTTGAGTCTCCACTCTGCACTTCCCCACCCACATTCACAACGATGTGGCATTTTGTTGTGAGTCTTTGATTCCTGATTCTATCGCCACCTCATGCTCACACAGGCTGGTATGCTTATTCCATGGGGGCTTTGTTGCTTTTCAGCTAGAGGGCCGCTTGTTTATCTTCAATCCTTTAAGACCCCAGATGTAATATACTTTGATAGCCAAACATCATCAGCTTTATTCACTATATTTGCTTATGCACCTACATTGTCTTCAGCAATCATGTCTGGAAGGTGAGTATCTTATCCAATATTTTTATGCAACACTTGGCTAAAACATCATGGTGCTTTCACTTCTGATGCATTCGAGTCTAAGTAATAGGCAAGAGCACAGACATTTGTGGCAAAAATTATAGCAGAGAATCAGTTTTATATTCAACAACTCATAAATATTTTGCCTCATAGTATTAATTGCAATATTCTCATTATATAAATACTGATGTCCTTCCCTTCCTATGTTTCGTGTTTAAATTCCTTCCTTTCCTAACTCGTCTGAACTTTACCTTGGGTAAATACTACCAATTTTTATCTTAAATGTTTATGATTCTCCTAAGGCATATATGCCACACAAGTGTTATAGTTTTTTTTTAAATTATGAGGATGAGTTCACATAAAAACCTGAAAGATTACTAAAGGTCATAGTCTCGGGTTTCCACCAGTCTCTATCTAACCAGGAAAGCTGGCTTTTTTTTAATGATTTTGAGTTTTCTTTCACATTTTGGTAGTAGTCACCAAGCTCTATCTAGTTCTGGGTACTCACAGGGTCATGCAGACTCTTCATGTACACACATCTTTCCATTTCCATCACCAGGCTTTCCCCTAGATGGGGAGAAACCCATGGGGAGTGACACATTAGAGGGCCACTTACAAGTATTTAAGATCCCAGTTGCAACTACCAGAGTAAGATACAAAACACTGTCTATATATTTAGTACTTTGTCAATTTACCTTGTTGCCCATGAGGTGATGGTGTGTGCTCCTGGGTCCTTCCCTGGAGTTGCATCATGCAGGTTTTACCAAATTAATGGATAAATTTGTAGCAAAGGTATATATACACACCAATATATTATACACATCTCTCTATATATACATATGCATATACACATACACATATATGCAGTCAGCTTTGTTGGTGTAGTGGGTTATGAGCTGGGCTGCTTTGCAACCACAAGCCAATCAGAGGGAGAACGATGAGGCTTTCTAAAACCATAAAGCATTAGTTTTGGAAACTCACTGGGGAAATTATACCCTGTGCTATAGAATCACTATGAATAAGAAACAACTTCATGGCCATGAGTCTTTGGAGTATGCTCTTACATTCCCTCTCCCATGTGTTCACACTGAAGGTCTATCCATGTATCTATTCATAGATTACAGTCAACATAGAATCATATTTATAACAGTATACGCCTCCATTGCTTTCAACTCTTACAAACATTACAGTGCCTGAGCCTGCCTCCATTCTCTATCTCTCAATCATCTCTCTATCAATCTATCATCTATCCATTCGTTCATCTAATTACTCATTGCCTCTAACTATCTATTTACTTATTGTCAATATCCTTTCTTTCTATTGTCTCTTGCCTTCTCTTCTACCTGTATTAATACTTATCCAACCTTAGTGAGTGAGCTCCCCTCATTTACCCTCCTACTCCCAGTAATCTTTAAAGAATTGTTCTTTTTATAGATTTATAGTTATTCGTTAATATTCTTTTTTTGGCATCACTGCCCTCTGGTGGTCATGGGGGTTACCCACTCAACCACTTATGCCTTCAGGGCACAGCCCTATTCTTTAATATTCCCTCATAATAACATTGTAGGTATGTGCCACGTAGCCATTACTCCACTGATTGTCATTTTAGTTATTTCCATCATTTCGATACTGTGGATTCACGTTGCATTCCGTTGGTGAAATCTTTCGATGAACATAAGTGTCTACTTTTTAGAAAGCCTCATCTGTCTAGTTTATCTTCTTCTGCTTGTGTCTTTACAGTTATGTTTGATTGTGTATTTATACCATGTATTAGAATTCCCTATTTTTTCATAAGCATTCTTTATAGTTCAAGGCTTTACATTTAGGGCTTTGATCTGCATAGAGCCCATTTTTGCATGTGGTGTGAGATATGAGCCCTGTTTCATTTTCCTGCAAATGGAAATCCAGTTTTGCCAGCACCATCTTTGCCCTGTTTCATGTGTCATGGCCTTTTGGCAGATATCGGTTCAGGTGCATTGATCTAGAAGCCTATCATTGCACCAGTGTCATGGTGAGGGCTCTTTGTCAGCTAGACTCTCCTGGCTTCAGGTAGGCCTGGAGGCCAACTATCAATCAGTCCGCAGGCTGATAATACCTCCTCGGTATTCAAAAGCTTGTAGCTTTTTGAATAAGAGCGGTTGAGCTGAGGTGAGTTCTCTTCAGCCCTTGCTTTCTGCTGGAGCTGGATCCTACACTTGGTGTGTGGATTTCCTGCTTTGTCCCCAGGTGATCCCCAGCACCAATGACAGTGGATTCCTTGAACTGAACTTGTACTCATTTACCTCTGCACCCGTCAACGCCCACAGCTGCACATATCCATAGAACCCTGACTTGGACCAAATTGGGCTTTCCTACTTATATACCGATGAATCACGTTGAAGCCCTGATGGCAATTGTTTGGACAGAGACCCTCAAGGTGAGCAGTTCAAAACCACCAGTATCTCTGTGGGAGAAAGATCGGGCTTCTACTCCCACAAACAGTTAAAGTCCCTCAACATTCTCTAACTTCCACATTCTCTTGGGTCATATGTCTTTGGGAGGGGTACAAATGCAGGTGTCTTCCAGTCAGTTAGTTGGCCAAGGAACCATCTTTCAAATGTCTTGACACAGACCTGTGAGTGTTTCCATTTGTTGAAATCTTTCTTGGCATTTCATCAGTTCCTGGTGAGATGTTTGTGCAGTTTGGGTTTCTTTCAATCCCATCGGTCCTTGCTTATCTGTTGTTTCTTGAAATGACTGACTGTCAACTAATTCCTTTTGGTAGAGAGACTCTCTATTCTTTCCATCTTCTTTAGAGGATTACTTCATCATTTACTATTTTGATATCACAGCCCGAGGTTTGATGTATTTTTATGATGTCTTTCATTTTTTAAAATTTTGCTGAGTGTGTTCTTTGGTTTTCTAACTCGAGGTCTTTACATGTTTCATAATAATAATTCACTTTGTTTTCTCAAGTTGCCCTTTGAAAACTGATGTTTGGCTCTTTTACTTCGTCATGCCTACCATTTGCGGTAGCTACTCTGTGATGAATAGGAACTTTCAGAGTCTTTTCTAACACCTGTTGTCCCCCAGCAATTTAATTGCCATATACTTCACATGTCATACAATTCAATAGTCCAGACCAGTGATACAAGCATCACTATGTTAATTCAGATAGACTAGAGAAATAAATTTATAGAGACACTCATATGTGTATGAGAGTAATGGAATATTATGAAAACATCCCAGCCCAGTCCAGATTAAATCCCAAGTCTATTCCCATACTATTCCATATGTCCGATACCATTCTATAAGTTCCTCTTCAGACACATGAAACACATGCAATGATGCAAAATTGAGGATGATCACAAGTCATGGGGTAGCCTTGTGGATCCAGAGATGGTGGAAGCATCCCAGCACTGGCATGGGTCTCCATGTCTAAAGCTCTCACTACAATCAGTGTAGATTCATGTGTCTTGTTAGTAGAGTCCCTCAGGGAGTGAGTGTGCCACAACTAACAAGGTATTTTTCTCCTCAGCACCCCCAAATGAGGTCGTCATGCTGCACTCTGACTGACAGGCCAAACTTCACCCCTTCACTCAGAAGTCTCAAAATTACAATAGATGATGTAAATACCACAATCACCACATTCAGCTTTTGAATATTTCCTTTATTGTTGTACTCACCTTTGTTAGCTCCCATTCTCCCTACAAACTCCCTTTCCTTAACCCCAAGGAATCATTGCTATAGTCACTGTCTCTATAGATTTTTCTATCCAGATTTCAAACATAGAGAAAAACATTCTAACAGGTAACCAACCAAGCAAAAACTAACAACAACAACAACAACAAGAACAAGATAAAAACAAATAAAAGCCTCAATTGAAAAGAAGCCCAAAATATTAAGAACCAGAACAAATGTGCATGGATCATTAGGGGAACCAGATAAGATGGCACGAAATCTTGTCCTTGGTGTAACTGCAACCATCCACTTTACAATGAATTCTGCATGGTTGCAAGACTATTCACAGATCAAGTCCATGATTAGAGAGATTCACCACCGGGGGTTTAATACCTACAGAGTTCTCTTTAAACAAAACATGAAACAGCATTAAAATGGGTCTAAATGGAGATAAAAATAAGTAGAAATATGGAGCATGAACACAAACTTGTAAGTAGGTGTGTTTAGAGGTAGGTGTGGATGTGTGCATATGAATGTATGTGAGTGGTAAATTACTAAAACATTATTATTTAGGAAAAACAAAGAATGGAGATAAGG
This sequence comes from Nesogale talazaci, assembly GCA_004026705.1. NCBI lineage: Eukaryota > Metazoa > Chordata > Mammalia > Afrosoricida > Tenrecidae > Nesogale > Nesogale talazaci. Next base: position 56,571 of record PVJH01003070.1, on the reverse strand, counting down.
CAAGGAAGTTCTAGGATTCTGATTCAAATGGGAATAGATTCTGGAAAGTGAGGCATGACTTGACACTGGGCTTCAAGCCAAGCGGCATACATTATGAGAGAGTGTGAAATGGTTACATTCCTTGGTGATCACCAGGCACATATTACAGGTAGTGGTTGAGGAGAAGTTTCCAGTAGTCCTCTGCATTTCCAGGAACCTCTTCTTACTTGACTGTGATCATGTAGAGACTAGGGAAGGGCTGGTCTCATTCAGAGCCATGGACACAGAGAACAGCCAATGGATGCTTTGAAAGAGTCGCAGCCACCTTGACTTACTGCTTACTCGATGTGTTAGTCCGGGTAGACTAGAGGAACAAATTTCATAGACACGCATATGGATATAAGGAAAGGGTTTATATACAAAAGGAATGGGACACGGAGAAAGCATCCCAACCCAGTCCAGTTCAAAGTCATAAGTCCGATATTAACCTATATGCCCAAAATCAGTCTACAAAGTCTCCTTCCAACTCATGAAGTCACAGGTCAGTGGGTGCAAAATCCCGGTGCTGGCAGGGGCCTCCCCATGGCTCCTCGCTTCCAGGGCTCAGGGTCCATCGACAGCATGCCGCTCCAGCTTCAGAGGTCTGGCTCCATCAGGGCAAAGCCGTGTGGTCTCTCCTCTGGTTCCTTCAGCTTCTCAGATACTGCCATCTTTTCTTGTCTGTGATTCATTGTGTCTGAGACTAACACCCAACAAACTGGGGAAGATAGCTTCTCATCTTCACGAGGGAAATATCGTGAGCTTTCCCAGAAGTCTCAGGAGAAAGACATGCCCACACGGAGGCCTCATTGGCTACTCAATGGGTATCTGCAGATTAACAGGCTAGACTCCACCCCTACATTTCAATCATAAAATTAACATAAACACATGACTGCCACACTGGATTACCTGTTATCTAAGGAAAACACACCAGCATTTGTTTAATGTACTTGACATTGTTTTTCTACTTCATGTAGAAGCCCTTCTAATTAAAGTAGCTAGACTAGGAAGAAGGAATGTTAGTTCTAATTATTATTGAACATGTGCCATGTATCAAACACTAAGGGTATTTTCAAGTCTGCACATTTGATCTTATAGGATTTATATTTTATGATCACCTTTAGTGGAAAAACTAAGTTCCATCTTTCGGTGATACACGGTCAGTGGATTTGAAACTAGACATTTTTTTTCCTGTTAATATGATCATTTTCTTACTTATACGGCCAACTAAAATATAAGGACTATTTTCTTTGTGTCAAGTAATCTGCATGACAGTTGAGTAAGAAATAGAATGGTAATTAAAACAAGGTCCTTTTTTCAATATCTCTTAAAGTAAGAAAGGCAGCCATGATATCATTATTAAAATTAACTTTTTAATGAAAACATTTATGGAACACCTGCTATATATCACACAGTGTAAGATCTTGATATATTGATAGAAATCTATCAAAGAATCCCAAATCACCCATTGGGAGAACTAAGCATTAAACAAGAACTGCCACTAAAAGTTGAGGAATCATTTAAAGAGGGAGACTCAGAGAGAGTAGACTGGATTGTAAAGAATAAATGGAGAAGATATTGGGATTGCTAGTACACATACATTAAATATCATAATTTTCAGACCATAAGACTCACCTAACTATAAAACACACCTAGTTTCTAGAACAGGAAAACAACAAAAAAAAATAATACCAGTATACTAAATAATACCAGTATACTGAAATAAATAATACGAGGAGACTAAAATGTTCTAGGTACCACACCTTCGGACCATAAGATGCACCCTTGTTTCTCCCCATACTTTTTGGGAAAAAAGTGCACCTTATGGTCCAAAAATACGGTATAGTGATCAAGTCATGTCATTCACACATATGTTCCAAGCAGATTCTGGTAGTTGGATTGTTGGTGGTCTATTTTTTTTCTTTCATGCAGTGGCACAAGTAACCAGCAGGTGGCAGCAAATACTACAACTGGGATAGGGGCTTCCCAAGAAACCTTGGTGGTAGCAAAAGTTGGTGGATGACAGTCTCATGGGTTGTGAAAGGGTTAAATGATTTGGTTTTCTCCTGTTGGCTTGAGTTTTGAAGCACTTTTGTGAAGCCATAAGAGTGGTTTTAGAGTAGTACCTCTGATAGATACCATGGGGAGAATGACATTGTCCATCTCTTTGCACGTTGGGTCCCATCTTGTAGGTATTGAAGGGTAGCCTGTTTAGGTCAATCTTAATTTTATTTTTTAGTTTATACTCAAGAGGTTGAAGCTTCCTTGTCATATGGCAAAATAAAGTCTGCCCACTCTTAAATATGGCAAAGTGGCATTACTCACATAACCTTTCAAAGTGATATCATCTCTGCAACAGCTTCATGTGGCAATTCTGGTCCCTTTAGGCATATTTTCATTAGCTTTGGGTAGATGAATAAAGGGCCAATCAGAAGGTCTACAGAAAAAAGACAAGAAGAATTCCTCGCGAACGAGTGCTTCCTGCTCTATCTGAGCAGCTCCCTACATTACTGTCTAGTTATTTCTCTCCCAAATGCAAGTGTATAATGAGCACATGATGCGTTTGGCCACAGCAATCAAATGCAGTCTGTTAGGAGTGTTACTGCCTTCTGGTAAAAAAGGAAAATTACACAAACAAAATGAAACAAAAGCAAGCTCCTGCATTTGGAAATACCAAGGCTTTGTTGTCAGTTTTATCCTCACCAGGTAATTTTCCCAAGCCCTGGTTCAGCTGAGATTTTCCACCATCCGTTATCCACTTTTATGAGCGTCAGGATTGCTTTATTGTTGCAGCGCTTGGCAAAATACTTCTCTTTTACAAGTCATCTAGATCCGTCAAGCTGTCTGGTTCTAGTGCATCAGTCACTGCTGGGTAGTTTATTCGGTGACAGTGACTGCCAATAAAATAATGCTGTGAAATATTCCAGTGTGAGGAAGCTAATTCAGTGCAGGTTAATAAAGCGGCTGCGATTCATCTTGCCACGTAGCGTGCTTGTTATGCTGGACGTCTTTGAGGTGGATGTGCAAAATCACATGGAGGTTAGCTGAAACGTAAGCTGTGTGTAGGGGTTTTACTTCATCGATAGATTTGCTTCCTTTAAATCTGTATCTTAAATAAAGCATCTAGCTTTCTCCCCAAACTGATGGAATATATCCAGAGGTAAAATCTGAACAGGCACATGAACTCAGGTCATAAAACAAAAGGCAAAGGCAAAACTGACAGCCTGGGGGCCCCCTGTCTTATGGCCTGCCTCTGAATCCGAGCATAGCAGACGCAGTACCCAGACCCTTGTTGTGAGTATTTAAGAAGGCTGTTTGAGAACTCTGCTCATGAGTATTTTAATGACCCCAGTTCAAGCCATGGGCAATAAGCGTCTCAGAAAGAGGCTGTTAATTGAAAAGACCAGTGATTTCAAAGGGACTCTATTACTGTCAGGCCCAGCTTGCTTTCTCTCCCTTTTAATTTAGCCTTCTGTTTTAATTTGCTAACAACTATGCAGATTGGAGCTTTAAAAGGCAGGAGGAGCAGTGGTAACTAGAATGCATTTGAAGCAGCAAGGACCAGAGTTAGAATGCCAGGATGGAGGGCTAGCCTGAGCTCTCTTGCTATGTTCTGTATCTGTACATGAAATACCCTACACGGTCTTTTGAAAAAATTGCTAAAATAAATAGATATAGCAGAGTTGGCAAAGATGACTTATCTATCATAATACACTTCCTTTTCACAGCTGGAGTTACAGATATGCTGAAATCCCTTCTATTGTTTTCATCAATTATTTGGTGGCTGCAGACACTATTAACAATAGGGCGGTTCCCTCTTAAGATCTTTAAATGATGTCTAAGCTACAGACATCAACCAAAGGGGGAGAAGCTAGGACGAAAGACTTGGAGCGTTTTGAGCAGATCAATTTCTGCTCTGATGTTTGCTACCGCAAAAAGTTGTCGACATTGAAAATGCATCTTGCAGGGTTTAGTGAATAAGCTTGGCCACAGTGAGGAGTTTTTCATGTAGATCTTTGCATAGGCTAGAGTGGAGCCTCAAATGTAACCTCTGAAAAGTGTAGACCTGGTTGTCGTGTACTCAGAGTCATTGTCACTGTGTGCTTGGACAGTAGGACAAGAACTGCATCCAAAGGGAGGTGTCCTTTGCAAACCATCAACTCAAAAAACTTTAGGTGCGAATCGGGACAGCTAGGCCTTCCTCTCATATTGCCCTTTCCTTTTGAGTACATAGAGTCTCTCCTTGGAAAGAATGACTCCCATTTTTGAAAAATTACATGATTTACTCCCACGATAGATGTATAACCTTTCCTGCCCCCAACAAAGTACCAAACCCAATAAAGAAATTGGCCATTTATTCTTGAGCTGATGTTCTGAGGATGAAAGAGGGGGGAAGGATCAGGTTTGGCGGATGCAAATGGTTTTACTCCTCTCTCCTTCCACGGGAGATGGGTGCAAACTCCATTTATATTGTGCCACCAGATACTGCTACTAAATTGTTCTTGAATGAGTTTAAGATGATCAAGGCGATTTTTGACATAGATGAGAAAGCAATGGGCACTCGTTTTAAGTACAAGAAAATTCAAACACTCCCTTATAAAACCACTGAAATGCAAAATAGAATTGTTTTCTTTTACAGGCTGATGTGTGTGTGTGTGTGTGTGTGTGTGTGTGTGAATTAACTTGTGGTTCTGATTTCCAAGTTCACTCCATGGAAATTCTATATCTGTTTTAGGATCTGCCTCCTGAGTCACTATTTTGGGTGGGGGGATGTCTTTAATGATTCCTCCTAGTATGCACTCCCCCCCAAATGTTTGATATTTTAAATGCATACATACACCTTGAACCCTCCTGCTGCCTGTGACAGGATACGTTCTAGTCACATACAAAGAAATCCATTCACTTCAACTATTATTCAAATTTATGTAGAAGCCATTAAGCTAGTGATGAAAAAAGTTAATAATATTATCAATATCTTCATTCTAAAATTGATCAAACATGCACCCAAGATGCAATGATAATTACTGACAGTTGGAATGCAAACATTACAAGCAAATAGGAAGAAATAGTAGTTGGGAAATATGGCTTGGTGATTAAAAAAACATACACTGTTGATTGCATGATAGAATTTTGCAAGGACAATGACCTGTCCATAGCAAATATCATTTTTAAACAACACAAATGGGTGACTATATACATGGACTTCTTTGGACAGAAATCAAATCAACTACATCTGTGAGAAACGGGGATGGAGAAGCTCAATATCAGTAGCTAAACTCACAGCAAGTATTGACTATGGGGAGGTCATGAATTGTTCATCGATAAGCTCAAGTTGAAGCTAAAGGAAATTAAAGGAAGTATCTGGGAGCTGAATTTAAGCCCTTGAATCTATCCCAATTAAAATTTGAGACTAGCTCAAGGACAGATGTGATGCACTGAACGCAAATGAGAAGATCTGAGAAGTTGGTGGGTGATATCAAGAACATCATAGATGAAGAAAGAAAATGGTCATTTAAAAAACAAGAAAGGAAATGTGAACGTAGATGTCAGAAGAGATTTAGAACCTTGTCTTATAGAATAGGTCCTTCAAACTGGTGACATGATGAAGTAAAAAAAAAACGGAACAGGAAATTTCAAAAGGCAGCCCAAGAAGACCAAGAAAACCTTAATAGTGAAATGTTCCAAGGTCTACATTTAGAAAACCAGAAAGTAATCGCTTCTCGGCCTTTTGGCTAAGATCAAGTGAAGTGTAGAAAACCAGAAAGTAGTAACACCCGAAGCACAGCTTAGATTGAAAGTGCTAAAGAAAAATATTCAAACTCCATTTTGTAATATTGAAGAATTTATTTATTGTACAAGGCAGGATAAGCAGAGAATTGCAAGAATACAGAATCACTGTACAATAAAGAACTAGTCGACATTCAACCATTTTAAAAGGTAGCCTATGAACAAGAACTAATGGTACCAAAGGAAGAAGCCCAAGCTACACTGAAGGCATTAACCAAAATCTAGTCTCCAATTATAATGTTGAAACAAGCTGATGAATCACTGGAAGTACTCAAGTATCTATGCCAGGAAATTTGGAATACAGATATTTGATCTAATGATTGGAAGCTACTCATATCGTACCCATTCCAAAGAAGCATGCCCCAATAGCATGCAATGTAGAATAATATCATTAGTATCCTAGAGCACTCGTGGCATAGTAGTTTTGTGCTTGGTTGCTATCTTCAAGGTCAGCAGATCAAAAGTTAATAGCCAGCTCTAAGGGAGAAAGGGTTTTTTCCTACTACAGTATTGGAAACTCCCAGAGGCAGTTGGTGCCCTGTCCTCTTGTGTTGCAGATCAGAACTGACTCCGTGGCAGTGAGTTTGGTTTGCCTTTGTCACTAGTCTCACGGGCAAGTAAAATTTTGCTGAAGATCATCCATTTTGCTGAAGTGTGCCCCAGCACCCTTGCAGGGATCTGGCAGAGGTTCAGGTCAGAGTCAGAGGAGGATGGGAAACAAAGGATATCTTTGCTGATGTCAGAGGGTTCTTAGCTGAAAGCAGAGACTACCCAAAGGATGTGCGCTTGTCATTTATTGATTTTGAAAAGGTATTCGACTGTGTGGGCCATGACAAACTATGGATGACCTTGAGAAGAATGGGGATTCTAGATCATTTCATTGTGCTCCTGGGGAACCTTAGAAAGATCAAGAGGCGATGTGAGAATAGAACAATGGGATACTAGATGGGTTAAAATCGAGAAGGGGTGCATCAGAGTTATATCCTCTAACCATACTCAATTTGCTAAGCAAATAAATCCTTAGGGAAACTGAATTATCTGGAGAAAAATGCAGCATCAAGATGGAAGGAAGACCTGTTAACAATGTTTGTTCCCCAAATGACACAATCTTGCTTGCTGAGTGTGAGGAAGGCTTGAAGCACATGCTGATAAAAATCAGGGCTGCAGCCCTGATGGTTTTCAACTCAATATACAGAAAATAAATATTCTCACAAGTGGTGCAGGAGGTAACCGCACGAAAAAATGGAGAAAGTGGATTGGCAAAAGAAGAAAGTATAATGAGCATGCCCGTTAGGACAGGAACAGAGAGACTTCAGCTCATGAATTTTGGACACGTTATCAGGAGTGACCCGGCCCTGAAAATGGATATCAATCTTGAAAGTTGGTGAGAGCAAAAGAGGAAGAACTTACTTTGATGAGATGGCTTGGCCCCTTTGCTGCTAGAGTGGGATCCAGCATACGGACCGTTGTGAGGGGGCCGTGTAACTGGTGGGTGCTTCTTTCTTTTTGATGTAGGATTGCTGTGAGTTGGAAGTGGCCAACAACATGCACGTGGAAGGGAAAGGATTTAATCTTTTTATGAATATTGAATTATCATGAACATGCACTTATAGATTAAGCATGATATATAAACTGTTGTGGCAGTCATCTGCTTATGTTAAATTTATGATTGAGATGTAGGGGTGGAGTCCAGCCTGTTAATCTGGAGATAGCCATTGAGTAGCCAATAAGGCCTCTGTGTGGGCATGGCTTTCTCCTGATATGTCTGAGAAATCTTGCGATATTTCCCTTGTGGAGATGAGAAGCTATCTCCCCAGTTGTTGGGAGTTAGTTTCAGAGATGATGAGTCACGGACAAGACAAGATGGCAGTATCGGAGAAGCTGGAGGAGCCAGCAGAGAGACTGCATGGCTTTTTCCTGATGGGGCCAGACCTCTGAAGCTGAGGCAGCCACATGGAGACCTCTGCCAGTGATGAGTTGCTTCTGCTGTGGATGGACCCTGAGCCCTGGAAATGAGGAGCTATGTGGAGACCCCTACCAGTGCCAGGATTCTGCACCCACTGACCTGTGACTTCGTGAGTCAGAAGGAGACTTTATAGACTGATTTCGGGCATATGGGTTAATATTGATCTTATGACTCTGAGCTGGACTGGGCTCAATATCCTGTTCCTCTTGTACATAAACCCTTTCCTTATATCCATATGTGTGTCTATGAAATTTGTTCCTCTAGTCTACCCAGACTAACACAACTGCCTTCCCTGTTTTAGAAATACACCATCTATTTAAGAGGAATTCTGTATTCTTAATTCCTCATACTGAGTTTGCATTGTGAGCCTGGTTGCATTCTGGTCATAATTGTCATGATGAGGAAAATGTTAAATTTGGTATGGTTTATTTCTACATCTATGCTAATCATGGAATCACCCACTTTGCTTCCAAATATTTCTGAAATTTCCACTTTATTTCGTCCTTCATTACATTATTAAGGGTCAAGTCTTCAACATGTATTATCTGGATTATCAAAGTCTTCTACCTATGGGATCTCTTCTCTGCAGTCTTGCTCCTTTCACACACCTTGTTCACACTGCAGGGAGTGATCTGTTTCAACTGTTGATCCCACTGTGTTCCTCGTCTTTTTCAGTGGGCCCCCAGGATCTTGAGGAAAATCTCAAGCTTTTCAACATGACCTAGCCTACTTTATTTTCCAGCCTCCTTTTTCACTCTGCTCTCTTAATTCTACTAAACTCCTTGCTTTCTAAAGTTTTATTTCACACTCTCTGTCCATTTCAATTTCCGTTTGGTGAGAATTTATTTCTCCCTTAAAATTTTCCTGTTCACTTATTGTTTGATTAACTGTTATTCACTGATGAACACACTTATCCCATATTCTGATCTATTTCTACTACTATATTGGATTACTCTTTGTGTGTGTCTCTCTTCCAACAGAAGATGAGTGTGTTGACACACAGATTCTCCTTCAAACTCATATCTTCAGCATTATAACAAATATGTGTAAAAGGGAGGTTATCTGTTGATAACCTGAGCATTGTAAATTCTATCTACATCAAAGATTCATCATGAAATGTACATAAGGTTGAAAATGTTCAAGTGATTAGATTTGCCTTTAGCATATAATACATGCCTTATATCCTTCCACTTTCTATGATTGACACAAGCATATCATGTTGAAAATTTATGATGGAAAGTTCATAACCATACTTATGGATATTATCCATATTTCTCATAAGCCTGCTGGACATTTGGATCTCTGGCCTTTAAGATGCCCTATTCGGAGGCTTTCAAAAACATTGCCTATAATGACACTGCAATATAGTCATAAAAAAATCAATAAATCTTAAATTTATGGCCATTGAGTTCAATTTGTCTCTTCTAGTTAATTTTCCACCGCCTATGCTGACTATGTTCAGACATGGATTACAGGGTACTCCACAAGTCTGCTGTGTGACTCTAAGAATTCATTTGCGGAATCCATGATAGTTTAAAGATAGCCAGCTAGAGAAAAATGGAGTATTTGGGAAAGTAGAATTACTTGTTTTCTTGTGTCCTGTTCACAGGATTCCCCCCTCTCCTAAAATTTTATTCCTTTCAAGAAACATAAATGAATGCCACCTTTTACTGTGGTAAAATATACCATTTACCAGTTGTGTAACTTTGGTGGGACCTTTAACATTTGTGGGCATCTGTTTTCCTATCTCTCTATACAAATGGAATAATTGTGTCCATCTTATCTACTCTCTAGACATATGGTAAACGTGTATGCATGAAACACCATTTTGATTTGCAAAACAAAATGTTTTGGTAAGGTACTGAAATTAATTTTTTTTTCTTTTGAGGGAATTTCTTCCCATCACCTATTTCAATTACTTTAGAATATAGATTAAACTATGGACTGTCTTTTATGAACTATATAAGATAGCCTATGAGGAATGATAATAAATGATAAATAACCACAAAACATTGTCACAAAAGGTAATTTTGATCCTTAAAAGACTCTTTTGTACAATCAAATGCTGCTTTTTATTCAAATGTCTCACAACATTTGCAGATTATCTAAGACTTATAACAACATTGTTTTGTCCCTGTCACTATGATAATGCCATCTTTCTAAAGAAACAGTTGTTCAAAACTGCATGCTGCCATCAATCAGAATAGAAAGTAGAGATCATTTCACCAATGTTTATACAAGGGTAATAATATCATTGAAGAAAATCTTTTTGGAAGGGAAGGTGGGTGGAGAGAAGCAGAAAATGAGGAAGGGGAAAAAGCACTTTTGAGTTTTCCTAAACATTTCTCCATCTTGCAAGACGTTGGTTCCTATGTCTCTAAAATCTCTTTTGTCATGGTATGAATCAGTATCCTGTTTGAAAGTATGCGGTGATTTAGTGTCCTGATTTTCAAACTTGAGTGTGTGTCAAAAACTTGAGGAGTTTATTGAAATACAGGTGGCTTGGTTGTCTGAGCTCCAATTATAGACTTCCTGTTTCAAAGATCTCAGAATTGGCATGTCTAATACTTCTCTGGTGATGCTGATGCTTCTGGACTTGGTTCCATGCAAAGAGAGCCATCAGTTTAGTGTCTGTTGGGTATACCAGACTTTTCCTTTGTGAAGAAACAACATTATGTAGTGATTTAGCTGTGCCTTTTTTTCAGTAATAACTTCAACTACATAGATAGAACCTTACAGAAGTGAATAGTACCCTTCAACTTACTAGAGTTTAAATGTAGAAAGATCTTAACAAACGATAAGCCATTGAACGGTTGTAGCCACGAGTAGGGCTTTTTCAATTCATACTTCAAGAGGTCCTTTCTTCTTTACTTACCTATTTTTTTTTTTACTCAGTGCTAGCATGTTCTTAGTTGGGGCCTTCTACAAAGGACCCCGGAGAGTTTTCAATCTTTAAGTTGCTAACACTCAGACCATGTTAAAATTTATTTCATTCTTCCCTCTAGGCTCAGAAATAAAATCCCCAAATCTATATTCAGAGAGAAAAGAAACCCTGTGCTTTCCTCCAAGATTATAGATATTAGAGAATAGGAAACAATTAGGCACCAATTAGTTCAAAGTTTCACACACTTAAATAATAACAAAAGAAGAAACCTTTTATCAGATCAAATATTTCCAGGGAGTTCAATGGCAAGAAGAGATTAAATATGGCACTGTGCTCTTAAAGAATTGAGTTATAACCTTTAATCATCTCAGTTTATTTTTAAACAATGATGCCAGGCAACATCCTCATGTTACAAAGAAGACACCTAGTCATCATAGTCACCATGATGACTACTGTCTTGCCAACCAACATCCTGGAGCCAATGAGAAGCTTAGAAAGACCTTGAAGTTAAGTCTGAGACTTTAGAGATGGTGACCAGGTCTTTCTATGCTTGCTCTGAAATGGAGAGCGGCCAACCTCCACATCACCTTTCTATGTGAATGCAAGAGCACTCTCCAACTGAAATGCCTAGGAAAATCCCAAACACAAAGAAGGAATGTAGGGTCAGTGTCATAAGGGGCATTCTCCTCTGCTTTTCTCTACAGAAGTCAGCAGATTATTTCTGTAAAATGCCAGATGGAAAATACACTGATCTGTCTTTCATAGAGCTGTCCCGAGACGGAATTAATTCAGTGGCAACTGAGCAGACACGAGTTGCCTTTGCATTGGGGACTAATTGTTTTATTTCTTTTTTTTAATGTAAGTGCTTCACATTTATTAACTTAATGTATCTATGTATTTTTTTGTGATTATGAGTCAAATCTTTATACTCTATTTTCCAAATGGCTACTGCTAGTGGCAGAGTGGTTAAGTTGTTTGACTTTTAATCCAAATCTTGGTCATGCTAATCCATCATCCTCTCCACAAAGGAAAGATATGGCCTTGTGGGGGAGTTCTTGCCTTTCCAAGAGAGCTAGAATTAATTTAGCAACAATGGCTTATGTTTTTTAGTTTTGGGTATTACTGGTATAAAAGGGAGGCTATTGATTTGTGATTAATTGCATATGACTGATTTATTAACCCTGCATACTTTAGTAATTCCTGTCAAATATATTATAGTTGATCAAACATCACCAGGCATTCCATATCCTCCTGCAGTTACCTAGTGCAGTGCCGTGTGTCATTGTGGGGACATAATGTCTCATGTTAGGATCAGCCCGAAGGTCCTCCCTGTGCATTAGCGGCTCAGATCAGGAATGTTGTCTGGCTTGTGTTTTGTTGATTGTGAATAGACCTATGATTTTGTGGATTACAAAAAAGTATGGATAACATTGAGAAGAGTGTGAATTGCAACACATTTCTTTGTGTTCATGACGAACATGTGCATAGACCAAGAAGAAGTCATTTAAATAGAAGGTGATACAGAATGGCATAAAGGCAGGAAAAGAGTGCTTCATGGACAGATGCAGTTACCCTTTCTATTGCATAGAACTCATAAGGACCAGTATGTTTCATTCCATTGTACATAGGGTTACTAAGAATCAGAACCAAATTGACAGCACCTTGCAACAATGACATTGAATCTGAATGTTGTGCTAGGTGCCGCCCATTCAGTTCTTGTAGAGGGTCTATGTCTTTTTTGAAACCTTTCTACTTTACCAAGCATAATGTCCTTTTCCAGCTACTGAGTGTATCCAGGTTATATTTTCTCATTATATTCATTCTATTTGTCTGCTGAGTAAATCATCAGAGACTCTAGATAATATGAAGAAGAGCAAGACATTAAAAATAGAGAAAGGCTAACTAACCAACTTGTGATCCATTTTTTAAAATTTAAGACAACTCGCTATTCCCTTGTTATGTTCACACAGCTGCTTCTTAATCCTTGCACAGGTCCCACATGAACACAGTGAGGTGTTCTGGAGTTTCCATTCTTTGCAAGGTAATCCATAGTCTTTTATGGTCCACACACGTCAAATGCCTTTGCAAAATTAATATACTACTGATGTACATCTTTCTGGATTTATCTGCTTTCAGCTAAGAGCCATAGATATTAACCATGAAATCCTTTGTTACACGTCCTCTTCTGAACCTGGCCAGAACCTCTGGCTATGCCCTGATAATGTGCTGCTGTTACCATTCTTGGATGGTCTTCAGAACATTTTTGCTTACATTTGATAAAATATTTTGTTCTGTAAGTCAAGCATTCTTTTGTGTCACCTTTGGAAGGGATACAAATATGAATTGTTTTCCAGTTAGTTGGCAAGTTAGCCGTCTTCCAAATTTCTTGGCATTGTCAAGTGAGTGCTTCAAGCGCTTCATCAACATGGTGAATCGTTTCAATTCGTATTCTGTCAATTCCTAGATCATTGTTTTTGGCTAACACTCTCTGTGAAGACTAAGCTTCCTTTAGTATTTTTGGTTTGGGATCAAATGTTACTTCTTGAAATGGTTGAATGTCAACTAGTTGTTTTTGTATACAGAGAAAATAATATGAAAAATGGCTATATTAAAAACACCATGTCATCAGGTTTGTTACCTATCTTAGATATGCTTTTTCTTGCTGGCAAAGAGGAGGACTTGAGGTTCTTGCTCCTGAAGAGAATCACTGCAGCCTTCAGTGTGGGCTACAACTCAGAAGACAGGAAGCAAATCAGAATCTTCGCAACTTAACCAAGAGGCAATATCATGATAAACAGAGTAAAGTTTAAAACTGTCTGGGCTATCAAGTTGCTTGAATTCACAATCATTGTTAGCAGAAACAGCATTCACAGAATCAAATGTCATGCTGCATTGGCTAAATGTCCTGCAAACGACTCTTTTAAAGTTTTGAAGAGCCAGGAAATCACTTTGAGAGCTATGGTACCCTTGACATAAGGTCAAGGTGTTTTCAGAATTTTCATGGTATTTTCTGTAGCCTTGTATACATGTGAAAGTTGGACAATGAATAAGACTACAGAAAAATGGATATATTTACACTATGATGTCAGTAAAGGGTACCGAAAATACCATGACTGCCAGCAGATCAAATATATATGTCTTGGGAAAAATACTTCAAGATTGTTCTATAAATAGTGAAACTTCATCTCATATACTTTGGGCATATTATCAAGAAAGACTAGGATCTGGAAAAGGACATACTGCTTGATAAAGTATAAGGTCAGTAAAAAAGGGAGACTGTCAAGGAGATGGATATACAGAGTGGCTACAACAATGCACTTAAATATAACAATTGTGAGAATGACAGTATTTAGCTCTGTGGAACTGACTTGAAGTCAGCTAAAACATATAGCAACAATAATATATTCTTGTAAGGTTTTACAGCCTAGCAAAGCCTATACAGAGTGGAAATCACATGGAATTAACTCAAAAGCAGTGATTTTGTTGTTGTTAATTTTTCTAAGGTAAATTCTAAATTAGCTAAATTATTTTGATAAATATACCCATATAACAAGGGCCAAATATATTACTTTATATATAGGACTATTATTCATTTTTTTTACTTAGGATACAACTTTGAAAATATTAGAAATATTAAAAGAGATGTTAATGTCAAGATGCACCAGAGGGTGGAAAATATTTGCCATATATACTTGAGTGCCAAGATTATGTCTTATATGCTCATGGCACTACTTCTTCCAGAAACATTAAACCATTACTACTATGATTCATATTTAACTATATAAAATAAGAAGTTGAAAGGTTAGAATTACCACAATGAAAGAACACCAAATCCTTATGGGTTTATTTTCTTGATTTTGACTTTTGAATACATGCAGATTATTGGAAAGTCATTAGCCTACTTTCAGGATGAGAGAGGTTTCATGTTTGTTTTCATTATCACCACTGAACATAAGTTTAATAGAATTTTTTCTTTTTTTTTTTTTGTTTTTTGTTTTTGGGGCATCACTGCCCGCTGGTGGTGGGAGTAGGAGCCCCAGCCTTGCTGCTGGATTTGAACCTCCAACCCAGTGGGCCGCAGTACCATGCACAACTACTATGCCACGGGGGCTCTGCCAATAGAATGTCTTCTTATGGTTCTGAAAGAACTATTGAGTCATTATAAATAACTTCTCTCAACCCATTTCAAATAACACTTCCCTGGGAGCTACTCATTTTTCACCTGGATTTGAGAGACATGGGTGATTTGTGGACGTGTTTTGCTTAACGGCAACTTTCTTTATATTTATTTCACCAAAATGATTATTCCACTCTGTAGGGATACTGTCCATGCTGAAGACTCCCAAATTGACTGTTCTAAAAGTGACATTTCTCAATCCATTTTGATAATCCTTCATGTCTCTGTGCAATTGTACATTGTGTGTTTTCTTTCCAGGATAGCAAGTCCTTGCTCATTTCCTAGGTAAAGCACTGCCTAGCTTTCCAAACTCAGCTAAAATACTACATTCTCTGTGATAATTGCAGTAGATTTTGTTCTATTTTTTTCCTGGATTTTCTCTGTTGTCTTCAACTTTGATAAACTCCTAATCTTGAGTACAAATTTCCTAAAAAAGTTAGCATTGGGAAGTAGTCTCTAATGGGATTCCACATTTTGAAGTGGCATATATCCAAGGGAGTGGTGAGGATTTTTGCTCAAGTGATGAGACAGAGAAGAGAGAGAGAAAAGGGAGAGAGAGAGAAGCTCATTTGAGAGAGAAGCAGCAGGCACAGAATCTCTGAGTAAGTAGTCACATCAGCATGAGGGTAGAGAACACAAGAGATTGCTGCTCAAGTTCTTAATGACCTTTCAGAACTAATCATGCCTTTTGAGTGGCTGGAAACTTTTGCTCAGAGTTTCATAAAATATTTGCTTTCCATCCAATAAAATGTCTATTTTGTTTAACTAGTTTGAGTGTTTTTTTCTTGAAAGCAAATGATTTCTCATGTTTTATTATATGTACCACCTGGAAAGGGAAATGCCTTTTAATCTCTGCTACTGTAATAATCTGAATTTATTTTATTAGTTATATATACTTAATATTTTCCCATCTCCCCCACCTAACTTGCGTGTCCTGCAAAACAGGAACCCAGCTCATTCATTTTTCTATTGTCAGCATCAAACATATCATTTGACCTTTAGTAGGTATTCAGTCAATCTATTTTGAATGAATGAAGAAATGCCCTATCCATCCTATGTTAATTTTTACTTTGGGGAGAAACAAAGATGCCTGTAATTAATCATAATAAAGTATAATAACTCACAGAGGCAATAAAAAGTTTTTGAACATGCTTGCCTTTTCCCAAATTCCTAAAGTTCTAAATGCCAATATTCTAATTGTTAATGGACGTGTTCTCTCAATTGGCTTTGTAGCTCCCGTGAATGAACTTACAATTATCACTATTTTCTCATGAATCTCCATGATTAGAACCTACTCATTTATGCAGTCTGCATCTTCAAAGTATTCAAACACAAATTCATGGTATAAAGCCTAAAAATCTGAATGTTAGTCCTGAAGTATTTTCCTGCCTTCCTTTTAAAAATATATTGTGGAGGAGAGATTGTGTTCATTCTTCTAAAGGATGGAAGAGTTTTATGATCTTTTCCCTTTTAGTTGGCTATGGGCTGGAATAGTACCTGAATTCTGCTGTTTTATTAAATCCTAGGCCAAAGCAATCTCCCATTTCTATGATCTCAGGTTCCTTCCTGTCCTCTTTTCATGCCGTAGTTTCTTCTTAAATTTTTAATAGCAGTGTGCTATACCAATAGAAATCTCTACATTTCATGAGAATAAGTATAGAACTTGCCATGTGGGGAAGTCTATTCATATTGGATTCTTCTCACTATTCTCTCACTCCCATGAATAATGATCCCTCTAAGTTTGCCATAAAAATTTAGTTGTGTCCAGTGTGATTGCTTGTGCTTATTGCTAGATAGTGATTCTTGTATTATCATATGCTATTTTATTAATCGCTTCAAATTATGATGACCATCATAGGGTCATTGTACATAATAGAGGAATGAAAAAAAAACATACCGTGTGTTTTAATACTTGCTTTCTTTTAATTCATCTGAAGTCCTAAAAATAACTTTAATTCTGAGAAGCATAGAAAGCAGTAGTAAAAACACATAAAGTCCCATAATAAGGACTGTAAAGAAGACATCCAGTGGCTAGCTTTCTACAATGCTCTAAGGAAGATGCATGACTTGAGGATATCTTACATCCCAAATCTGCCCCAGTCAGGTAAAATCTATCCTCTGACCTTGGAGTCTAAGAAACCATAGGAGGATCCTGCTACTGGAATGTCAGTTCTACAGCTGATGCACGAACTGATAAGAGAATAAAGATGTGCTTTTCATAAAGTCAAGTTATCTGTGGCTGAAAACACATGTTGGACATGACAATACAGAAGCAGTAGGGTTTGCGTAAAGGAAAGATGTGTGATTGTGGTCTTTGTGGTCTGCCTGCCACAAAAGGTGAAGTTGAACTCTCTCTTCTCTCCCTGTCATCATTTCTCTCTCATCCTATCCTTTGCACCATGTGGGCTTTTGAGAAAGGAAATGAAAACAAAAGCAGCAAACCAAAATGAGCACACACACAAACAAGAATAACTGTTTAATAATATCACACACTGCATATCACGGATCTCATATTCAGCCCTTACCCACTTACCCAGTGGGATAAAACTCCCCTTTCATACTCTTTAAAATTAAGTTATGGAAAGAGGGTGAATTAACAATAGCAACAACAAAAAATATAAAACTTGACGGTAATCTCCTGCAATGTTATTGACATTGAGGCATTCAGGGAGATGATAGTGGGGCTAAGAACTTATACTAGAATTCTCTGAGCATCATGTTTGATATATAGATTATGGTCTCTCCTTGGGTTATGGGATCCTATGTTCAGGCCCCTTGTGTTCCTGTGCTACCCTCTGTCTGATTCTGGTCATTTCTTTGTCTTTGGATATCCACTGTGTTAGTCCAGGTAAACTATAGAAACAAATCCAGGAAAACTCATATGTGTATGAAAAAGAGCGCTATATACAAGAGCAATTGAATATTGAAAAAACATCCTAGCCAAGTCCAGATAAAGTCCATAAGTCTGATTTTAGCCCATATTTCTGATAATCTATAAATCCCTGATCAGACTCATGAAACATATATAGTGATGCTGAATGCACGATGATCACAGGCCAGTGCATGGAAAATTGTGTGGATCTAGTGGCCATAGAGGCATCTCAGCATTGGCAGGGGTCTCCACTTGGATCCTTTAGTTCCAGGGCTCTAATGTAACGCTATATGTCTTGTCAGCTGCACTGTGACCCAGGAAGTGAGCATGTGTCTGGCCTCCAGCAAGATATTTATCTCCGTGTCCAAATGAGGTCATCTAGCAGCTACCTGATTGATAGGCTAAATTTCACCCCTTCACTCTTAATCCTTTCAAATTGACAACAGATCATATAACTACCAGACCCACTTTGAATTATTGCTAATTAAGATACTATAAGAATTTAGAACAGCCATATAAATATAAATATAATCCGAGCCATAAATATAAATCAAATAATATCTTAAAATTTTCAGTAATTACATTAAATAAAACAAACATAAATGAGCAATTTTTAACTGTGGTTTGTATGGTGATTTGCAGAGTAAATTAGTTTTCTACTTAGTAATTTCTACACATTTTGTTTCATAACATTTGTTGCGCTTGCCTCAATGTAATAGCACTTTTCATGGTTCCTGCTTGAGCTTCCTGTTTCTGTTTACCCTTTCTTACCCTTTCCTACCAACTGAATTTTGTCTTGGGACAAATTCTGCCCTTGCGGTTCTTATGGTCAATTATTCAGAGAAGCACATTCCTCATGAGTATCAATTTTCATTCTATAGACCTTCAGTTTATTTGGCTATAAAGTGACCCCTGAGGTGGGTTTGGTTTTATGTGTGAAGGGTACCTAAGAGTCACCATAGTCTTGGTGTTCCACTGGTCTCTACTAGACCAATAAGTTAGTTTTTTATGATTATGAATTTTGTTCTACATTTTCCTCTCATTCTGTCTAAGACCTTCTGGAGTCCTAATCAGAGCAATTAGGAGTGGTGGTTTCTGGGCACCATCTAGTCCTTCTGATCTCAGGGTGGTAGAAGTTATAGGGAATGTGGTCCACTAGACCTTTAAACAGCTGTCTTCTAGAGTTTTTTTTGTTTTTCCCACTGTTCTGCTGATGGGTGAGAACATTATTTTTATCTCAGATAAATATGTACTACCTCTTAATAACTCAGTTGCTACTCACCACAGTAGGACGTAGAACATTATCTTTGTGAACTATGTTATGCCATTTAAATCAGCTGTTCTCAAAGACTATAGTTCTAAGTCCCTAAGATCAGTGTGACTCATCCTTACATGGTGTTTGATTATCACTAAGAAATTTTCGTACCTTTGCTCTTTGCTTGTTCTACCATTCACATAATTATAGCACATGCAAATATGTAAATGCAAATATTGTCTGCCACATTTTACTCAGGAGTTCTTCAAAAAGTTCATGAAAACATGGGATTGTAAGGTAATGGAATTTTTCCATGAACTTTGTGAAGCCCTTTTATGCATATCCTATGTAGTCTCATCAGTCCTCCTACTGCTCAGCTTGCATATTTGCCTATATAACAATCATACATTATTGTTTATTATTAATTATATGGAAACAATATATAGTTGCTATGTATTATGTAGCCGATATATGGAAGCATCAATATTTGCCTTCGCTGTTTGTAAATCTGTGCACTTCTCGGTTTCTTCCTTTGTTTTAGTGATATTGTCCTGATCACCTTTTTGTTGTGCATTGTCTCTCCCTTCACCTAAATCAACTCATCTATTTTCTAAGGCGTGCTTGTGGCCATGTGGGATCAGGTCTTCAGGTGGGATCACGTGTTTGGGTGGGATCACGTGTTTGGGTGACCATGTGGGATCAAGGTTGGCATTTCAGACCCAGCAGCTTCTTCTTAAGGGAAAGATGAAGTTGTCTATTCTTTTAAAGACTTGAAGTCTCTGAAATTCCCTATAGAGTCACTATGAATCAGAATATGTTTAATGGCAACGAGTTTGACTTTTGTGTCTAATTAGTAGTGTTCTCTTCCACTCAGTAACTATAATGAATATTTCGTGTGTGATCATTTCCTTAAGTGTTTATATTAGTGTATGCATATAATATTGTCCTTATATCACTTTATATAATGTCCTCCAGGTTCATCCAAGTTATGAGGTAGTGTTAAAGAATTGCTATTCTTTAACAGTGTGTAATATTGTATTGTGTTTTTGTACTATACTTCCTTCATCCATTAAGCTGTTGATGGACCCTTAGAGTGTCTCCTTATTTGTCTGTCATTGTAAATAATGCTGTGATGAACATGGATGTGCTTTGGTGGCTATCTATCTATTCATAACTCTAAGCTCATTTCGGTAGGACACTAACATACTAGTGGTACTGCGGAATTAAAGCGTAATTCTATTTTCAACCTCTTAAGAAAGAACCAGACTGTTTTTATAGTGGTCGTACCATTTTTACAATCCCACCAGCAGAATGAGAGGACTCATCACTTCACACATTTGCCAGCACTGTTGTGTACGGTCTTACTGAACTTTGAAATTATTGCTGGGATCTCATTGTAGCTTTCATCGTGTCTCTCCTATGCTTAATACTCATGATCATTTCTTCAAGTTTATTGGTGACCTCAATGTCTTCTTTAGTGAAGCATCTGTTTGTGTCTTCTGCCAATTTTAAAGTTGGATCATTTCCTAGCTTTGCTGTTGAAGTGTTCAAGTCTTCTATATGTTTTAGAAATTAGGCTCTTGTCAGATTGGTCACTGTCAAATATTTTCCCTTCTATTTTCTGTCTTTGTATAATTTAAAAAAATATATATATATATGTTTATTTTTGCCATAACTGAGTTTGTTCCTATGTTTAATGATTTTTATAGCTTTAGGTTTTATATTTAGGTATTTGATTTATCTTAGTGTTTGTACATAGTATGAGGTGTTGATCTTGTTTCATCTTTCTGTAATTAATATCCCATATAGGGAAATGTTGAGCTTTCTATTTTTGCTCTTTCTTAATGGTATTTTGCTTTTTCAGAATAGTTTTCATTTCCATATAAAATAAGTTACTCATTTTTGTATCTCTTTAGAAGTGATGCTGGTTCTAGATCATATTTGCTTTATATCTACAGATCATTTTGGGTAACTGACATTTTCATGAGTCTTCTTACCCATGAACATGGTATGTTCTTCCATTTATGAAGGGTATTTGCTTTCTTACAATAGTAAAGAAGCAAAATTAATTTTAGTAATATATGTTCTTTTATCCAGTACATCCAAAATTTTTATTGCAACATGTAGTCAATATAAAATATAACAACTCATATATATGTGTGTATATATGTATATATATACACACACATATATACTTGATTCACTGATCACTGTTTGTAATTTTTTAATCATTTTACTGGGAGCTCTTACAGATATCATAACAATTCTTACTTCAATCACATCAAGTGGTATTGTACAATTGCTACCACAATCAGTGTGAAAACATTCCTTTTCTTCTTGAATTCCTTGATGTCAGCATCTCCTCCATCCCCCACTCAATCCCACAGAAAATATTTGAAATTCTGGGTCTATTTTAAAGTTAAAGATCATCTGAACATTTAAAGTGTTCAGTGGTCACATGTAACATGTAACTAGTGCCTGCCAAGTTGGGTAGAGGAGAGCTAAAGCATTCCCTGGCACAAAATTGATTCTTAAATGATCAAATAATTATACTTGAGAGGCACTTGTTTTATATTAATGGTGATAGAATAATTTGCAGAGATGCAGGGATAAATGTACAATTTGAAGAATGTAATCAGTGATCCTGAATGATGTGAGTAAAAACTTCAGTTGGTAATTATTCTGTATATATTTGCACTACAGTTGAAAAAATAAGCTTCTTAACAATCAAATAACTAAAAGTCACTTCTCTCAGATGCTTTCATCCTTCATTTCCCACCTGTTCTGCTTCTTAGGCCTTGGTTGTATGTTTAGGGGTCAGGAGAGAATGGAGAGGAAGAGGAATAATAACAAAAGGGATGACACATACAATGTTTCATTATTATAGACTTGTCAAAGTCACTGCCACTTTTCTTTGTTTCTTTTTATCTAAACTATTTCCTTAAAGAATAAGTAAAAGGGGGTGATCAAAAAAGATATGGTAAAAGATAAAATGAAAACCAAAGAATACGCTGAGCCATAGTGGATGTGTGCAGGACTGCGGCCCACTGGGCTGGCGGTTCAAATCCAGTAGCAGCTCTCTATGAGCTAGACTGGGCCTCCTACTCCCACCAGGGCAGTGATGCCACAAAAACAAAACAAAACAAAAAAAGAAAATCAAAGAATAAAAGGAAGGAAAGATACTATCTGGATGTAAGTCTCTGCCTTTCACAGACTGTGAGATGAGCAACACATGTAGGGGGAGGGGGAGCACAGCTGTAAAAGTGGAGCTCGATCTTCTTTCCTCATCCATCGGCTGCCAATGGAAGTCTCTATGTGCTTCTTTGCTCAGAAGAGTGAAGCCCACTGCTAGGATTCTGAGGCAGTCACTATTCTGGCGTCAATTTGAGGGTTGGAAGTGTAGCGGTGGAGTCTAGCCTGTTAATCTGGAGCTAGCCAATAAGACCTCTGTGTGAGCGTGGCTTTCTCCTGAGAATTCTGGGAAATCTGTCCGTATTTCCCCCTTGGCAGTGGCAAACTCATGACTCAGTGCCTTGGAGGCTCTCTACTGTCAAGACACAAAGCTGTGAGACATCTCAGAGGAGAAGCCACATGGGCTTACTCTGAGGGAACCACTCCTCTGAAGCCAGAAAAGCCACTGCAGACTCCTGCCAGTGCTGAGAGAGTTCCCTGCCAACACGGAGATGCTTCTGCCAACACTGGATACACAAGATTCGGCACCCACTGGCTTGTGATTGTCCTGATGGCATTGCATGTGCCTCATCAATCTGAAGAAGACTTTATAGACTGGTATCAGACATATGGGCTAATAGCAGACTTGTGAACTTGGACTAGATTGCGTTGTGATACTTTCTCAATGTTCCATTCCTCTTATCGATAAATCTCTCCCTTACATCCATATGCATGTTTATGAATTTGATTCTCTAGTCTACCTGCACTAATACAGAATCCCATTCACTTGGGCCACCCACACACCTACATGCATGCACATTGTGGATGTCCAACACTAGTCCTGGAGCATGTCCTCCCCTGTGCCCTCCTCCCCACAGATAGCGCTGCCACCACTGATGGTGCTGGGGACCCGCCACAGACAGCAACCTTATGAGCCAATCAATGCAGTTACTCTTGCTGCTGCCAATGCAGCCTCTTATGTTCCCTATAGCCCACTTTGCCTTTGCAGGTGCTGTTTTGGCCCATTGGAAACCTAGTTTAAATTCCTGCAGCTGGTGCGCCCAGGCAAAGAGTTTGCCACTGCAGCTGCTGTGGCACCATGGCTCTCCAGCAGTGAATACAGGTACCACTGCTACCTCCCCATCCCGTCAGCCAGCTCTATACTTCTTCACATGTACCAAACAACCACGGCACAGTACAGCTCCTCGCTCCCCCTCCCCCCTCCAAGTTTGCCAGCTGAGCCAGAGCTGTGCACCTGAAGGGTAAAACAGCCTCCAAAGCTTCTACACTCTGCTGCAGAATGCACCATAAAGGCCAGGCATGAAAACCAGTGGGCAACCTCTCACTGAAAGGGTAAAACTGAAGATATCCCCTTATGAACGGAGCCGGACAAGATCCCGTATCATCACTCTTGTTCAGCATTGTGGTCGAGACATTAGCAAAATCCACTAGGCAACCAAAGGAATCCAGATGATGAAAGAAAAAGTGGAAAGCTCATGATTGCAGATATGATTTTACATCTAGAAAATCCCAAAGATTCCCTAACAAAAAAAGCAAAAAGTTGGAGACTCTCGGGAGTTTCAACAATGTAGCAGGCTGCAAGAGTAATACAGAAGATTCAACTAGATTTCTGTGTACAACAGAGAGCTCTGAAAAAAAGATAAAGGCAACAATGCAATTTGCAGTAGCTGCACACACACACACACAAGAAATACTTAGGAATAAACTTACCTAAATAAACAAAAAATTTGTACAAAGAAAGCTACAGAGCAGTAATATAATAAACAAAGATACCTAACTCATTTGAAGAATGTGTTCATGAATAGGTAGACTTAACATTGTAAAAATCAGACTATCACTAAAGCAATCTATACATACAATAGAATTCTGAATCAGATTCCATTTTTATTTTTAAAGATATCAATAAGCTAATTATTAACTGTATGGTGAAAATAGAGACAAAAGAATAACAAAATAAGCCTCTCATTTTTCAGCATCAAAATTAACTACATAGCTACAGAAGTGAAAACGGTCTTCTGAACAATAATAATTTATAATTTATCAATGGGCCATGAGGCTAGGTGGGGACGGGGAGAGGAGCTGATACCAGGGGCTGAAATAGAAAGTAAATATTTTGAAAATGATGAAAACATTTGTACAAATGTGCTTGAAAAATCGAAATAATGTAAGAGCTGTCAAAGCACCAATACAATTATTCTTAAAATAACTTAAAAAAATTAAGGATAATTAGAAATGATCATTTGTAAACAGAACAAATGCAGATCACAACAACAACAGAACAATCTTCTGTTGTGTATCTATTGGTCTGATAGGCACACATACTAGTGTAACAGAACAAAGAATGAAGAAATGAATTTATCTACATACAGATAACTGATAGTTTATTCAACAAGTGGGACTGGCAAAATTAGATCTCCCTCTGCAAAAGAAACATAGAAACCACATTTCACCCCATGTACAAAAACAAGATCAAGAAGTATCAAAGACAATAATGTAAATTCCAGAGTTATAAATAACATCAATGATACATAGGGCCAAATTTAAAGGCCATAGTACAGGGCATATACAAACTATTAAATATCATGAAGGAAACACAAACTGTAAAAGACAAAAGAGATGATTGGGCCTGCTAAAAAAAATCACATACTTCAAAGACCTCATCAAAAGCATAAAAGGAGAACTCAAAAGCTGGAAATTTTTTTTGGCAGTGACACATCTCTAAAGTTCATAGAAAGCAATATTTTAGTAAGAATCAGACAAATAATCCAAATGAAAAATGAGCAAAGGACATGCACAAACAGTTCACTAAAGATGGCACGCAGTTGGCAGACATGAAAAAAAGGACCTATGATTAGTATACCTGGGGTATACTAATCAAAGCAAAAATGTGATACCATTTTACTCTGACAATAAAAGCCAAATAAAATTATGGAAAACAACAAAGGCTACAAAGAGATTGGAGGCCTCTTACACTTCTGGTGGGTCTATACACCATACTACCACTATGGAAATGATATGGTGTTCTTTCAAACAACTGTGAACAGAAAGAACATCGATTCCGACGATACTCCTGTTGGGTATTGTACTTGAAAGAAGCATGTGCCACAACTGGAAGTGACAGAGGCATAGCCATGTTCATTGCAGCACTGTTCATAATATAAAGTAGGGGAAAGAGCCCAAATGCCTCTCATTAAAAGAATAGATCAAGAAACTGGTACATACACACAATGAAATTATATATCATTTCATAGCATAGATGTACCTTGAGAGCATTATTGTGCTAGTCCGGGTAGACTAGAGGAACAAATTTCATAGACATGCAGATGGATGTAAGGAAAGGGTTTATATACAAAAGGAATGGGACATGGAAAAAACATC
The DNA here is from genome assembly GCA_004026705.1 of Nesogale talazaci. NCBI lineage: Eukaryota > Metazoa > Chordata > Mammalia > Afrosoricida > Tenrecidae > Nesogale > Nesogale talazaci. The sequence goes on along the minus strand of PVJH01003070.1, from coordinate 31,042 downwards.
CAGTTCAAAAGTCCAGTTCAAAGTTACAAGTCTGATACCAACCTATATGCCCCAAATCAGTCCACAATGTCTCCTTCCGAGGATTTTCGTTTCACTTAAGTTCAGGTGTAACCCCTCAAAAAAGACTATAATATTTACTTGCACTGTGCTTGATCATGCTTTATAAAAGTTTCTGGCATGCAAATATTTTCAGGCAAGTGTGTTCAGTCAGTAAAAGCTCTTCCTGATACAGAAAAAGAACTCCAAGGTCCATAGACAAATGAATCAGGCCCTTTCAAAAGACATCGTCTCTCGCCTATGAAATTTACTGAAAAACATGAGACACACTTCCACGCTGGCACACTTGATGTTTCAAAAGAGTGAACCTCTTAAGTTCAGACCATTAGGATTAAGAACTTTTTATGTGAACCCACCAGCATTGGTTTCACAGTACTAGGTGCTTCCCACATGGAAATGATACCACACCAACGCTAATGCAAGATTATCTACACATGAGGACTGGAGGAGGTTTGGGGTGTCTCCTGGCAAGGAGTTCACTGAAGCTGGATTTTGGAGGGCGGTTGGAATTTCATTCAGCAGAAACAAAGGACATCCAAAGCAGAGTTTGGTAGTAGAAATATTTAGAGCTATTTGGAAAAAGTTATCTTTGCGACTAAAGAACAGTACAAGTGTTGAAATGTAACTGACCATGGGAAAGGCAGACTATCTTCAGGTTTTCTGTTCTAAATCCATATAGAAGGAAGGGGATTACATATACATGGGATCATTTTCCTCATTCAGAACAATCTTGTTTTATGTTCACTTTCCCCTGTAATCACCACAGTTTGTCCCCCCAGAAAAAAATGCATGAATAATCACATAAAGAACATAAGATTTTAAAAGATATCCTCACTTAAATTCTGATTATATTCTGCTACACATTTGCCATAAATCTGGGTGTGGAGGTGTTTTGATTTTGTTTTTTAAGTTCTTCGGAAAGCAGAACTCATAAGGGATTATGCTGTGACACTTAACACACAAACTGGTAAATACATTAGACTATCCCATTTAGAATACTTAACAGAATGCCCAAGGAATGGGAGCTACAAACGATGATGGTTACTTTTCCTAATGATCCCAGAAAGAAAGTTTACCAAGTTGTTCTTTAGCTATTCCCCAATGAGGAATGTCACACTTTTCTCCTCCTGAGACTTTTCTTCAAATGAGCCTAGTCTTACAGGTCTGTGGTCTGTCAACTAGGAAAAATACTGACCATCCCTTAGCTCTGTGAGTTCATACTGCCTACTGTGACAGAGTGAAAATAAATATGACCATATGCAAATTCTATTAAAATCTAATCAACGAAATAAACTGTAGACATCAGTTCTATTCTTCCACTGTCATTTGAATGTTTCTTCTGGTCTAAAATCAAGAACAAAAAGAAACACTAAAAAAGACTGCTTCTTATGTACATCAGAAGACTTTATTAAGAGAATAAGAGAGAGCCTACAGACTGAGTAAAAATACTTAGTAATGACACAATGGACAAAGGACTTATAACTAGTATCTATAGCATTTTGCAAGTTTATGACAAGAAAAAATATTCCACTGAGATGGTAAGCAAAGGATCTGAACATACAATTCAGAAAGGATGACATGTGAATGGCTTTTTTTTTAGAAGTACAATGTGTTTATTCAAGAGTATTTCGCAATGTCTCCCATTCCTACATTGCTTTAGTGAGCAAAGGCTCACTATACAGAGGCTTCATCTAATCTTCAAATTGTGAATGGCTTTTAAACACATGAAGAAGTGCTCCCATCCTCTAGTCATCTGGGAAACGAAAGTCAAAACAACTACGATTTATCACCTAACACTCATAATTTTAGCCAAAATAAAAACAAAACAAAACAAAAAGCAACCCAGGGAATAAGAAGTACAGCAGAGGCTGTGGTGAGATTTGACCTCTTATTCAATGCTGGTAATCTTGTAGAAGTGACCTTCCACTGTGGAAGGCAATACGATGATACCTAAATCTGATGGTAACTGGGGTGCCATATGATCCAGCAACACCATTGCTGTGCATATACCCTCATTACCAAAGGAAATAAGAAGCATATTATGAACAGGCATTTGCACCACCATGTTCATCACAGTACTTCATCATATTAAGGACCTGGAAACAACCTAAATTTCATCAGTACATGATTGGATAAAGAAATGCTGGTTTGTACATGAAAGGAATAGTATGTATCCTCAAAAAATATTGGTGAATCCATGAAACATCTCAAGATGTGGAGGGAACTGGAAGTCATTACCCTGAGTGCAATTACCCAATCACACAAAGGTCAATTCCACGAGGCCACTGCTGTAAGTGCAAGCGGCAAACTAAGCAGGCTTAGTGAGCACCCCTGATCTTGACTGGAGGTCGAAGTAGCTAGGCAGAAAGCCTGACGCATGCACCATCAATTCCACATAAATATTTTTGAGTAAGAAAGCATTTAGAAACATACTAGACTGGAGTCTGCCTCATATCAGCTGGGATCAAATGGTCAAATGAAGGAAAAGAGGTGTGTTTACATGAGGTGGATATATATTTTTGATGAGATCCTCCCAGATGGGCAGACAGCTATCTAAAAGGGAGGAAGGATATGGATGGGAAGAACAATGGAGGCTGAGCCCCGGTGGCATAGTGGGTGAGTGAGGGACTGTGACCCACTGGCTTGGTGGTTCACATGCAGCAGCAGCTCTCCAGGAGCAAGGCTGGGCCTGCCACTCCCACCAGAGTGCAGTGATGCCCCCCCAAAACAAGACAAAACAAAAAAGAACAATGCAGAAGAGGGGGAGCAGAGCAAACATGTCTGGGGAACCACAGTGCGATATATGTTGGTAGGAAAAGAATGCGGGCTGACTTCCAGGTCTGAAGAAATGAGACTGAAAATGGTTTATGGACATTAGAGGGTGGTGGTCTTTGGAGCATGCACCGAATGGATCACATTGACCTGGTTTCTGGTTGTATCCTGGGGACTCAGGCCGGGTGTCACAGAGCATCGGGGCATTGAATCTCGGATTTTCAAGGTGCCCAGCATGGTCCAGAGGCTGCACCAATGAGACACCACAAGGGAATAACCTTGGGTGAATTGGACTCTACGTCAATTGCACTTTGAATTAAAGGGCTTATGCCCAAAATGCAAGGTGTCTGAGGATGCAGAAGACAGCTGTACCAGTTTTGGAGAACTGTTGGTAGGCAGACAAATGAACATCACTACATACCAATGCTTCTATATTGTGTTAAGAGATGTTCTTATTCTGGCAAACCTGTGATGATCATGCTGAGGTATCTGGTTTTTGTTTGTTTATATCAGGGTATATCTCAGAGATGCTATAAAGTGGGGGGATTACATGATTGAAGCTGTGAAATGATTATTTTTGGTAAATGAACTCAGGATTGATGAACTTACAGAGATAACCAGTAGAACAAGGATGTTGGGGGGGGGTGGTCATGAAGGGAGAGGGGTGCCAATAAAAGGGAGATGACGGCAAATTATCTGGGAAAAATAGGATGTTTAGGCACTGATTATGAAAGCAATATGCTTGATAGGAATGAATGATGCAATGATATGACAATTGGGTTAATTCCCAAGTAAGGATAAATTGAAAGAGAAAAACAAACAAATATAAATCTAGGTATAGTTTGGGACTCACATGAAATCCAAGCTCCAACAGTTGTGATGTTGAACACAGCTCCCAAGGACAGTTGCTATGGGAAACAATTCAAGTGTGTGAGTGGTTTTCTCATTGGTGGTGATAACAAATTTCATCCTGGACTTTTATCAACTTCCTGAAGAGAAAAATGTCAGCAAAATTTGTGTACTTGTATTCAAAGACGAATGACATACCATTGATTATATGGAGATACTATCTGGATTATATTGGCCCTGAGTTCAGCAAATTTTAATGGAAGATTTGGGACGGACCACTGTGAAACTTGTGTCTCTGGTTCTGACTAACCAGGAAAAAGAGATTCCACTAGAACTATGGGGTGCTTTGAAAGAACAGCTCTGAAGAGACCCAGACGATTTTTTTACCCAGGTCATTATTGGTGATGAGATCTGGTGCTATTCTTATGACCCCAAAGCAAACATCAAGCCAGTGGAAGATGCCATTGTTACCTCACCCACCCCCAAAGCTCCTCAGTTCAAATCAAAGGTCAAGATGATGTGCCTTTGTTTTGTGAGCAGGATAGTGCATGTGGAGTTCCTTTCACCAAGTTAGAATGTGAATCAAGCTTTCTAGTTGGAAGTTCTGAAAAGATTGTGTAACAATGTCTGACCAAAAAAGGCCTAATTTGTGGCAGACGGGACTGGTTTTGCCACCATGTCAATGTAGCTACCTCGGAGCAACAGTTTGGGGCAAAAACAACTTCCCTCTCCAGCTCCACACACATTACTTACGTGCCCTCACTCCGTGCCACTTCTTTTGGTTTCCATAAGTGAATAAGAAGGACATGAAAGGACAGAGATTTGACAGTGGAGAGCTTGAAAAGTGTTTCCAAGAATGGAATCACAGATGTGACAAATGTATTAATTGCAATGAGAGTACTTTGAGAGGGATAAGATTGTTTCATAAAAATATTAAATATATAGCTTTGAAAAAAATGCAGTTTTTCAGGGTGTACCCCCTCATAATATTAAACCCACTTAATAAAACAAAACACACACAATAAACCTTGCTTATTCCTTTACTAAATAGGGACCATAGAAAGACCAGCAGAAAAGTAACAATGAGGTGAAGGGCTTACAGTCCAAATCTTATTTGACTTTTGTTTCTCATTCAAAACTTTATTATTTGGTGAGCTCACCTTCTATCTTAATATGTAATGCTAATTACATGTATCGATTTGTCTAAGTTATATTCCTCATACATTGAATTGTTTGCTCATCCAAAATGTACTACAATATAATCATCCTCTATTTTGTGAACTTAGATGAAGAATCAATCAATTGGAAAGTTAATCAGTTGAGAGTCAGTCAAGTGAAAGCCTGACACCTGACTTACATATTTGGGAAATATATGCATATTTATGTGCCCTCTTCCCTCTAGTTTTTCTCCTTTAGAAAACCCAGCTTAAGACAGATAATACTAAAATGAAAGCTCAGCATAGTATCCAACCTATGAGCCAAAATCAGAAATAAAAGAGTAATTATTAAAATTAAGGAAAGAAAAATATAAAAGGAAATATATCATAAATTTTCTATGACACCCTTCCACAACTAAGAGAAGTTTGTATTTTATTTTTACATAACTCAGTTTGACATACTTTTTATGTGTTTTATTGAAACCTAGATCTAGTTCCATGGAGTCAATTATGACTCATAACTACTGTATATATCAGAGTAGAATTTTTCCTTTGGTTTCTGATACCTAAAATCTTTAGAGGAACAGTTTCATCTTGTTCCTATATAGAAACTGATGGGGTTAAACTACTCAATGTGTAAACCAGTAAATCACTTACCAACTCGATAGGAAAACAGTATCTCTTATGATCAGTGACTATAATCTTAAAGAATCAAAGTCCATGTACACTAAACAGCATTTGAGTGAAAATATGGACTCATAAAGCATATAGGCACAATGATAGTCAATCAGATTTAAAATTTCAAGAAGACAGTTCAGTCCAGATGGTCTATTTTTGAAAGACTGAGCATGCTATCTACACTATGATCCAGATACACTGCTGGCCCAATTATATTATTAACTTTGAAATCAGAATACAAATAGTGTAAATTAATCACCAAGGACACACTGAAGTAATAAACCCATTAATCACATGTTGAATCAGTTGTTACTTGCCTCACCAAGTATTTCAATCTATTGATAATCCAGAAACACCTATTGGTGCAAATCTAATTAATGATAGTTTAGCTTTATGGACTATTAAGATGCATGTACTACTCCAGACCCACCAACAATACTGGTCTCATTGACTATCCTATTCTTATTCATCCATGTTTAAGACACTCTTTATTAGACATTCTTTATTAGAAGGCCTAGTCGCACTGTCAGATAAACATTGGACGGTCAACTGAAAATCTGTTCCGGTATTCCAATGAGATATATATTATTTCTTTTCAAGGTGTCCCACATGATCCTCGGGCTTTTTTTAGATTCTTTTGATTTTTGTTTGTTTCCCTCATTTGCTGACAACTATGTGATTAACTTCAATTTCCCTGATTCATCCATCCTTTTTCCCCCACATTCTATTGCTCAGTTCTTCTACCATATATATATTTTTGACTGTTACTGCAGACATCATCCCCTGCCCCTATACACACATTTTCTGATACTATAGGTTTGTGCTGGGTCTGGGAGTTTGCTTTTCTAAGTATCTTAGTGGTACCAGTGTTGCAGATTATAATTACCTATAGATATTAGGGCATAATTCTTTCACAGAACCACAGTTGAGTCCTCTATGACTTTACTATTTTAATATTTCTAAACTGTTTACAAGTTCTGTTAATTATTTATTAATCTCCTGGCTAGCTGATGAAATTTGAGGGCTTGTATAATTGGGTAAATCTTCTTTGGTTGGCTTGGACAAGGACTTTGAGGGCTGACATGATTTGTTTGTATAAATCCACACTTTTTAGATCTAGCATGTTTCTCTTTGGGGGCAGTTCCTTGCCAATATGGTGTAACAATGGCCTGTGTGCCAGACCACCTGCCACTTCGTCACACTGTCTGAGGCTGGCTGTAGGGTATCCTTTTATTGGTTGTCTAATTTGCCTTTGATGCACTCTTCCTCGGAGCCAAGAAAGCAGACAAGTACAGAAGGCTCAGTCACACTTCAGTGAGAGAGATGGCTTTAGCATCACCTGCCACCTGTTTTTCAGAGCAGCTAAAACTATTCTTCTGTCTCCAGTAATAATCCCTGGGCCAAGGAAGAGAAAAATCCATATCTGATTGAATGCTATCTCCTTAGAAGTTTTTTTGAAAGGGGTCTATCTCAAAGTGTATATGTGTCTGTATGTGTGTGTGTGTGTGTGTGCGTGTGTTTGTATGGGCGTGCACTTTCATTGTCAGAAGGGCCGATCCCATGTTCTGCTTGCACGGCAGTCATAATTAAGTAGGAGAGATGGGCAAGTCTGAAAACTACTGTCAAAACTGCTCAACCTGGGTGTTTTTCATTCTTTTATCTATCCAATTTTTTTGAGTTCAGCAGAAATGTATTACCTGTACCCATAAGTCTAGCAAGGAAGATGAAAACACATATTTTGGCAGGTCATTCAGTAGAGGAAATTCATTACGGGAATTAGTAACAAGGGGGCTAGAAGAACTGCTAAAAGAGCACAAAGGGAAACAAGAGAAATGTAGGAAACAACACTTCCTTGAAGCTTTAGCAACCCTATCTTGGGTCTTTATGAGACAGGAACAACTTGATGGCAATGAATCTGAGTGTGCGCATTTGTTAGTCACCAAATAAAGGGTGCGCGGGAGTGAGGAAGTGTTTTCATCCTGAGTGACTGTCTCTTAGCAAAAGATGAGTTTATAGTAGAATAGTTTGGTGGGAACTGGAATGATGGTGAGTGACAAGTGCTAATGTAGATGCTGCTCAAAGGACAGAGATGAGGAGCAATATATTGTTGTCTTAGTTTCTTCTACCTTCCTTCTCAGCATATGCAAGCCAAGGCTTACCATGGATTCCATATTTGGCAAGAAGTCTGGGAATTGTAGTTTACAGGATCAGCTTTCTTTTAAGCAAAACAATAAAGACTGTAATGGTTCTCAGTGAACACATGCAAATGAACATCAGCATATCTACCCCACCAGCCTTCTATATATCCAAAGTTAAATGCAGCATCTATTAGAGTAATCATTTTAATCTGCCTCACAATGGAGTTATCTAGTAACTCACGTCTTTTTTATTGGGTTTCATGAAAGCTAGTAGCTCATATTAGGATCTGATTCTGGCTTTACAGGTTCTGTGACTTTAGGTAAAGAATCTTTTTAATTTCAATTTAAGCATCCTTCCTGCCATTAGTTTATTTGACCCCATGCTGTTTGTAATATCCACATGATTGTAAGAATCAAATGAAGTAATATATATAAAGCAGTTAACTCAAACAACACAATATGATTGAAGGAGTAGTCCTTACTTTAAGTTTTATGTTTCTTTTAGCACCCTGCACATTAGAGGACCCTCAAGAATTTGTTAAAATAACATAAAACATCATCAGTGATACCAGCCTTGCTTCTTTACTTTCTGAATGGGGGAACTTTGGGAGGCTGGTGTTTTTTTTTTTTTTTTTTTTAATTTACACAGAGTTGGGCTGGAGAAAGGACTGGGGGCATTATCATATTTAACACCTAGCCTCAGCCTGACTAGAACAAACCTCGTGCTATACTTGGAATCAGCATGTTCACACTGGCTGGTCTCTGATGTGGTGTCTTTTAGCACTTCCTGTGAAAGGTACCACTTGGATACCAATTATGCTGTCATTGCTGTTATTACTGTTTAAAAAGTCAATTTATCTCATTTTTTCCCAAAAAGCAAGTGCCAACTAGGTCATTCGGGTCATCATTTTCTGTTATTTTCCTTGAAAAAATGCACAATGAGCCTGTTTGTGATGCAAAACAATGAGCACTTCTAATTTCAGTATCTCATTGTTCTTGGGTGGTTCTCCTTGTATAGGGTCATGGCACTTAATCATTTAAGGCTGAGTCTCAGCTTTGGAAAGGCCTAGGCAACCTGCCTTATTTTCATAAAGATACAGTAAAAACAAGAGGGATCACAGGGCCACTCAGCTTTTGTTTGGGTTCTGGCAGATCCTGGATTTTCCCATTTGGAGTGACTTGGAGAAAATTCAACATAATTTTGTGGTTTTTATAGCCAATTTTTGGCAGCATTCTGGTAAGTGGATGAAAAAAAAATTCAATGGGAGAATCTAAGAGTACATATTAAATTTTAGGCTGTTGAATTATAGCTGTTATTAGGATGAATGCTATAGCTAAAACATTTCACTCTCATTTATATTACTATATCCATTTAGGTCAAAGTTTTCTTCTACATTCTCAGCAAGCATTTTTAAAAGATCATATTTGGCAGGTCTAGGATAAGGTCATTTTAAGTTGAAATAACCTGCAATTTAAAGAATTAACTGCTAAAATAAGACAAAAGACACATTCAGGCTCTGAAGTCAAGAACAAACTCTCATTATACCTTCTATTTAGAACTAGCATTGCATTATACCATGTAGCAAGATCAAGCTCCTGTATCTGAACTTCTATTTCACAAAGTCATACAAGGTATTTTATTACCAGAACTTGACAGTATTGTTGCTTTTTTGATCTTTTGTCTTTCTTACTATGAAGGAACATTCAGGCTTTGATCCAAGACTCCACATTGCTTCAAGTAGATGGAGCATGACTAAGTCTCTGATAATTTAGGCTCTGATATTTTGTACAGAATTTTCTGTTTATTTTTTGGAGGTTGCTATACTCTTTATCCATGTCTAATCAGATTGGTAGTATCATTTTTTACCAATCTAAGATATTTATATTTTAACTACGATAATCAAGATCCTTTAAGAGAGTGGTTCTCAACATGTGGGTTATGATGCCTTTTGGGGGTCGAACAACCTTTTTACAGTGGTCGCCTGATTCATAACAGTTGCAAAATTACAGCTATGAGTAGCAATGGAAATAATTTTATGGTTGGCGGGTCACCACAACATAAGGGACTGTATTAAAGGGTTGTGGCATTGGGACAGTTGAGAACCACTTCTTTAAGATATAAAGAGTTCAGTTCTAGGAGAATGATTGATTCATAGGAAAACTCATATAAAGTCTTCATGCAGCAGAAAATATTCAGTTTGCTCAAAAATTCTTTGTCTAAGTGACAATTCTTCATTAGTCATTACTGGTTGCCTTACACTTTATTAGGCCTTGTATAGCTGATATCAGCCACTTTGTGTTACACCACGAAGTGCCTGTGGATGCTCTGAGCCCTTTACTGCCATGCATTCATTCATCTCACCATCTTTACTATATTTATTAAGTGTTCTTAAATGTAAAGTTTCTGACTAGCATTGAGTTTAGACTGAAAAACAGACTATGAAGTTTATAGTTTAGAACAGCTGGCATTTTGGAATATGAAATAACCAGCCTTTTAGTGTAAAACAATATGATTTATCAACAAAAGAGATCACTGTAACTCTATAAAAGCCCAGACTGCCCCAGGAAATAAGAGAGGTAAACTATGTCATTGTTATGAGCCATTGAGTCAATTATGACTGTACTACTATAGGATAGAGAATAAATCCCCTGTAGGTTTCAAGACTATAATCTATACAAAAATTAGACTGCTGTACATTTTCCAGTAGAGAGTCTACTTTGTTGACACTTCTAAACTTTAATGCAGGGTTCTCAAACTACAGCGACAGGTCACATGCAGTTCACCAAGAACATTTATCCAGGCCGCCAGGTGTTTTTGCCACCACTGCTGTCCTGCTTAGCAGCCAACTCAGCCTGGGCCCGCAGTGAATTTGTTCCTAGTGTTTTGTTGTTGTTGTTTTTTAAACTATGGTCTGCCCCTTCAATGGTCTGAGGGACAGTGAACTGAAGCCCCATTTAAAAAGCTTGAGGACCCTTGTTTTAATGGATAGAAGCCATACTAGTAACCACTGTGCCATCAGAGACCTTTTGATAAAATATGAGTAGGACTTAATAAGATAAAATGAGAAGATGAGAGTATTTCAAGTATATCTTAAAGTCCCTTGGTGGGAAGTAGCATATCAAAGAACTAACAAACGGCACATATCTGTCATCTTCAGGGTGAAGGAAAATACAGTAGCAGACGATTTTCAAAAGAAAGGCAAGGTCAGGCCAAGAAAGGTTGTAAGTCTTGTTAGGAGTTTTCATTCTTATCCTAAAGCCAATGGGAAGCCAATTGGTAGTTTAAGTCAGGAGTAGTGATAGCAGAAAGGACAAGAATAGCAAAGAAGGTGAGATGTTCTGCTCTACATTTCAAAAGAACTCGACTGTTTTGATTGTCGTGTAGAGAATGGGTGCCCTATTGTGGACGCAAAAGGAGTAGGAAACCCTGATAACTTGATTCTAAAAGATACAATAATGGAATAAATATGATGAACTTAGCAGAGAATAGGTTGAATGATACCTGTTGGGTTGAGGCTGTACAATTGAACATATAAAGTGTTATGTCATTCACCTAGACATGGAGGACTGGAAGAGGATTAAAGTTATCTTGCTTGGCTCTCTCCCTTTTGCTCATGAGGTATACTCAATGTTGCAGCATAAATACTCATTTGTTTCATTATTGAATATTAAAGAGTGAAACGTAATCACCATAGATGTGTCCCATAATTATGATAAAAATATCCCATTCATGTGGGTGGTGGCCTAGAAATGAGTTCAATTAATACAGCCAGCCATAGTGATGCTGTGGAAAGAATATGCCTTTCTTAACTAGGCACATTTGAGTTCTCCTTTGTTACCACCTCTTGGCTTTGAAATTTTATACAGTTTGTTTCAAGGTTTTGGGATAGTTATATTTTGGCATTTTGTACTTAATAATCCCTGATTTGAGGGAGGTGGTCTTTCTTGTGTACGTCAGGATGTTTAATGGAATCCCTCATTCAACGGGCCTAAATAAGTTTAGCTACCTTTTTGCAGGAAGCTAAGGTATTTGTAGATATTGCCAGAAATCTCCATGTAGGGATGTTGCTCTATCTAACAATTACTTTCTTCGAGTTGTAATTATATTATTTGTAAAACAGCTGCTGTCCATTTTTATTGTATGTACTTGCTATATAAAAAGCTAAACATATGAAACCAGACATGAAAGTGAATTTATAGATTAGGTAAATCATCATAAAACCATTTTTAGCTAAGAACTGGCATACACATAAAATAAAGTATCAAATCTTC
>PVJH01003070.1:0-19019 GCA_004026705.1 Nesogale talazaci | reverse complement strand
CAACAAACAGTAACAAGTTCAGACTAGTGACTGTAGCAAGGTCAAGCATGTCCAGGCTGGATGGCTCTGGACATACAATGTTCAGGGTTGACAGTTGAAACTACCAGCTACACCACTGGTGAAATATGGAGCAGTTTTCTACTCCCATAAACACTTAGTCTCAGTCACTCAGTTTTACCCCGCCTTATAGGGACACTGAGAGTCAATATTGAACCAATGGCAGTGAGTTTGGTTTTTGTCAAGAAACATTTTTAAGAGATAGCATATGATCAAGAACAGATACTTCTAAATGAAGAGGCACACTTCTAAATGAAGTGGCATAAAGGTTTGAGGAAGCACAAGCATCCAGGAATTGTCACTATACCAAATGAAATATTTTAAGACACCCATGAAGCACTGGAAGTCCTCACTCAAATATTCCAAAAACCTTGGAAGCTAGCTATCCAGAAGAATTGCATATTGGTACTTGGGTCAAAGAAAGGTGATCTCACCAAATGCTTAAATTATTAAAATTTATCAATAATATAAGACACAAGTAAAATCTTGCTGAAGATCATTCTGTAACAATTGCAATAGTACACTGAAAAGGAGGTGCCAAAAACTCAACCCAGAATCAGAAAAGGATATGGAAGAAAGAATATTGCAAACATCAGATGAATCTTGGAAGAAAAAACATTTACTTGTGTTTTATTGATATGCAAAGACAAATCAATGTGCGGATCATAGCTAGGTACATTATTTAGAATGGGAATTCTAGATCGCTGCATTCAGTGGTGGAATTCAAATAATTTAACAACTGGTTCACTGCCTTAATGATTGTTTTAAGAGTAAAAATCAACATCCTGGAAAGTAGTTTATTACACATTAATTCGTATTTTGTCTCCTTTACTCAATGTCCAAATTTCACATGCATGTGAGGCAGTTGAGAATATTATGGTTTGGGTCAGGCACATTTTGATGTTCAGAGTAAGATGCTGGCTTTTCAATGTGATTTCAGTACAATTTGGACTTCTCTCAGCACCATTGGATTTTGCTCATAAGCTACTTTTTGAAATGCAGGAATGTCGACTAGTTCTACTTGTAAGTTCAAGAGTTTTTTTTGACATCCACTTAGATCTTTCTTGTCTTCTGAATGACCTTTTATTTTTTTCATGAATGATGTCTCTTAATGGTCCCCCCACAACTCCTCTGGTCATCTGTCAGTTACGTTCAAGGCGTCAAATATGTTCTTGAGATGTTCTCAAAATTCATGTTGTATAAAGCCATATTTTGGCTCTTATGGACTTGTTTTAATTTTCTTTCTCTTCAACCTGCACTTACATATGATCAATTAATGTTCTGCTGCACAGTCAGCCCTGGCCTATTTTCTATTGCTGATAGTGAACTTTTCCATTTTTGTTCCTATGGATGTAGTCAATGTGCTTTCTGGGTATTCCAACTGGAGAAGCCTATTGTGATGCTGGGTAAAACAAAGCTATTTGCTATGAACAAGTTGTTGGTCTTGCAACATTGCATCATGTGATCTTCAGCTTCCATTCAACCATCAAGACTTTATTTTCCAATTATTCTTCCTTCCTCTTTGTTTCCAATTTTTGCAATCCAATTGCCAATAATCTATGTGCCTTGATTGTATGTTTAATTTATGACTGAAGTAATTTATTCTTCAATTTTTGTTTTCTTCACTGGATTTTGTGGATGGCACATAATCTTGAGTAATAGTTGTTTTGTTTGGATTGTCTTGATGTCAGATAGCTATACAAAGGGATAACGCACCCCCTCCCCCCCGCAAATGGAGTTGCAAGGTAAAGAGCAGCACTTTCTTAGCATACATTTTCCTTAGTAGATGAGCATATAGCAACTCTCTCTTAGTTAGTGCCCTCAGTTAGTGCACACAGAGGGAAGGTTCTCTCTGGTCACAGTGATTTTTTTCATAAAGGCAGTGTGTTTGAATCTGTTTTTTTTTTGTGTAAAGGAGCATATAAGTGAAGATTATGAAGTGAAGTGCAGCTATGAAATTCTGTTTCCTGGTCAGAAAAAAAAAAATCCCTCAGAAACTTGTGATATTCAACACAGTCTACAAAGACAACACTATGGAGAAAATTCAGGTATATGAGTGGTTTTCTTATTTCAAGACATATGAAATATTGATGGATGACAAACCTCATTTTGGACGTCCATCAACTTCCTGAATGGACAAAAATGTAGACTTGTAGTGCATTTGAAGTTCATTTCGCCAGGTCAGACTGTTAACCAAGCTTTCTGATTAGAGTTTCTGAGAAGTTAGCTTAACTGTGTGTGACAAACAGGGCTGATTTGTGGCTGATGTGGGACTGGTTTTCCACCACGATGATGCACCTGCTCACAAAGTCATCTTACCCAGTTTTTTTTTTTTTGGCAATAAACAGCACGCTTTTCTTGCCCCATACACCTTACTCACTGACCTTGCTCTGTGTGACTTAATTGCATGAATAAAGAAGGACATGAAAGAACAGAGATTTGATGACATGAAAGAGGTGAAGAAAAAAAATAAGGGAGGTGCTGTCATCCATACAAACAGATGAGTTTAAAGTGTTTCCAAGATGAAATTACAGATTTGAAAAATGAATTAATTGTAATGGAGAATACTTTGATGAGGATAAACTTTAAAAAAAAATTAAGTATATTGCTTTGAAAATTTTTCTTTTTTTTCTTCTAGGGGGGTGGATAGCCCCTCATAACTCTGTCACTGACAGCATGGTACTTCAAAACAGATTTTGCAATGTTCTTTTGGCAACGTCCTTTTGCACAATGAATGCCACACCATCCCTCACGATTATGTTATGTCTGCCATAGTAAATCATGATTTTGTAGATCAAAATAGCCAATACTAATCCATTACAGCTTACCGATGCCTGCAACATCCATCTTTATGTGTTCAATTTCATATTTGATGACTTGTAAAGTTCCCACTTTGCCACTTCAGGCACTCCAAGTTCTGATCATTGACAGATTTCTGCAGCTGTTTGACTTGGTAGTTTGTTGCAGAGCAGTGGCTTGGGGGTTGTTGTGATGCTGGAAGCCATGCCATTGGTATTTCCAATGCCTAGGGCCTAGATTTCCAGGGCCTAGATTAAGGACAGATGCCTTAGAAGGCATTGGCTCTGCAGTGGGGAGGAACGAGTTGCCGAAAACCTTAAGCATAGCTTGGAAGCTTTGTCAGATACAACAAGTCTCATGAGTGGACACAGAGCAGAGTCTGAGCTGGTGCTAAAGGATGAGCCCCCTCAGGTGGAAAGCCACTGGAATTATGAAGGAGAAGTTGCTGCTTTCTTAGAGTGGAGTTGACCAGACTGATATGAATGGAATGAAGTCTGGGGGAGTGGAGCCTTAGGGATCTTCATATGCTGATGGGTCATTATTCAAAAAGAAACACCTGTCACCACATTTTAGGAGGTTAGAATTTTGAATTGAAGGATCTCGCTAAAGGGAATGGCTTTCTCTCTCTTTTTCCTCTGGAGGCCTGTCCTTGTTCCTGCAGCTTCTATTTTCCGTGTCCTTGGAGCTCTTTGAGTTGTTTGACATCTATCTTTCCCCATCTTTGCTGGCTCAAGCGGTTCCGTTCATATTTTATGAGATTGACTCAACTCTACCTTACTGTACCTAATTGTGCCATAGGCATAGCAAAAACAATACATTTTAAAACAGGATTCTTATCATTGGCATGGTAGTTAGAATTTATAGCATATATTTTGGGGTGACCCTGTTCACTGCATAACATTATGCGCAGACTCTTTTTAGCAAATTATTCTTGACTCTGAGAAGAGGTAAAAAAAATTATCCTTCTCACTCCATGTCCTCATAATGTGTGCTACAAACATCCTCAACAGTAGTCTTTTCATTATTACAAGTAGTTATTATAAGCTAGAAGAGAATTAACTTCCATTATTCAATCTGTCTATAAAAACGGATCTTTTGTTATTTTATCATGCAACTTCATTATCCAGTGACAGTTTGTAGGCCCACCTTAATAGTCTGTTGATTGGAAGATTGATGGCTCAGTGATTAAATAAGTAAAGGACCAGTCTGCCAACATTATGGGTCTCATTCTAAAACGTAACACTGATCTTATCACCTTAGAAACAACTCCTTCTATAGCCTCTTTATGAAATTCATTGAAGGAATAATTGCCTGTTGTGAAATCTGTTGGAATTAGAACAATATCCAAAGATCTATTTAGAGATTAAGGTTTCAAATCTAGGAAGAGACAGGCTATCAAGCATGGTTATGAAACACCATATGGTCTGAGGTTCTCTTATCATAGAAATGACCTCTCTTTTTCTACATGTAAAAGAAATTCCTTGTGTACCATTTTCTTATTTAAGAGCAAGTTTTACTTTTTCAACAATTAGATTTATAATGGTCCATAACTCTTAAACCTTATTTGTTTCCTAAAAAAGGAGCTTATTTTCCTAAAATGATTTAGTCTCTGTTCTTGATCCCTGAGGAAGACTCTACACCTTCAAAATTCCTGAGTGACTATGGTGTTTTTATTGTCTATAGACTGAACCTGAAAGTTTATACTAATAAGGTGATGTGAGTTGGCCCTGACCAGGCCGTAAATAATACCACATGCTATTAGCTGACTCAAGGGGAGGTAGGTTCAATCAGCTCTTCCTCCCAGTAAGCAATGAGGTTCCTGTCATCAGCTGAAATGAAAACTCTAAGGGGTTCCTATTCAATGAAAGGCATTGACATTCATGGGGACATAATGTTTCCTTCTTCAAACATGGAACTTCCCTACTGGGAATCTTGCCACATGTTTTCCTATGCTTTACCTTTGTATTTGAATAATGTGTGCTTTAATAGAACTAGTATAAAATATATCACTTTTTTTTGAGTTCTGTGTGTCATCTTAAAAAATAACCCCAAATGAGGTTGTAGCAAGAGATGGCAGGTCAGAATTACAGGAGCATCTGATTACCTGTGGGTTAAAGTATCTCCTGGATTTATATTTAGCAGGTGAAAAGAGAGGCAGTGTATGACTCTAAGCTTATAGGTTATATTCCGAAGGCGTAATGCATATAAACCCTTATTTAGCAGGCTAGAAGTGAGGGAATCATGTGGATTTAGGAGCTCACAGTTGGTGCCAGAGGGCTTCAGCTGACTTGGCAGTCTCAAGGACCATGTCCTTTATAACACCTGACCTCTCTTTAGGTGGTTCTGGTCAAAGGAAGGAATGCTGTTTATGAGTCAGTTTATGAACAGAAATGGGAAAGAAGTGAAAAGGGGATTTTGATTTTTCTACTCAGGTGGTGAGAAAACAGGATTTAAATGTTTCCCTCATATTTAAGAATTATATTAAACCTTAATCTGTAGGTAGACTCCCTGGTAATATAGTAGATTAAGTTGCTAATCTCAAGGTTTATAGTTCGAATCTACCCCTGCTCCCTACTAAGGAAAACTGAAGATGTCAGCTTCTTTAAAGATTTAGTTTAAGAACCCTATGCAGTATTTCCACCATGTTAAATAGAGTCTCTCTGATTCAAAATCAACTTGATGGTAGTGGATTTTTTTATTTGATTATCTCTAGCTCTCCTTTTTAATGTTTTCAGCTTTATTGGTTTTAAAATTAATGTGTGTATTGACTACATTTATAGCACTTGTTGACCAGAACCTTTAAGTTCAAGTATATTTTTTAATGCTTCTATTACAGTTTAAGTTCTGCCTTAAGCTTGAAAGATGCCAATTTATAAATGATCCATTTGTTTAAAAATATTTCATTGTGATTTAAAGGATTAGTAAATCCTTTTTTTTCCTATCAAGGGATTTTTTTAAGACTTTTTATTGGGGGCTCACACAACTCTTATCACAAACTATACATACATTCATTGTATGCAAAACACACTTGTATATTTGTTGCCATCTTCCTTCTCAAAACATTTTTTTCTACTTAAATTCTTGGTATTAGAGCCTCCATTTTCCAATCCCTTCCTGCACCCCCATTCCCTCGTAGACCTTTGATAATCTATAACTTATTATCATTTTGTCATATTGCACACTGTACAATGTCTCCCTTTGCCCACTCCCTTGTGCCCATACTCCTGGGAGGAGGCTATATGTAGATCCTTTTAATTGGTTCCCCCTTTCTACTCCAACTTCCTTCTACCCTCCCAGTATTGCTACCCTCACCACTGGTACAAAATTGATCATCTCTCCTGGATCCCCATGTTTCTGGTTCTTATTTGTATTGTACCAGTGTAGCACATTCACTGGTCTAACCAGATTTGTAAGGTAGACTGATAGTGGGGGTGGGGGTGGAAACCTTTAAGAACTTGAAGAAAGTTGTATATTTCATCCTTGCTATTCTGTGCCCCGACTGAGTTTTCTCCTCCCCACAACCCTTTTATAAAGAGTTGTCACTTCACCTGCAAATGAACTTTGGATCCCCAATCTGCAGCCCCCCCTTCATTTACAATGATATAATTTGTAGTTCTTTGATGCCTGACCCCTGATACCTTTGACATCTCATGGTCACACAGGCTGATGTGCTTCTTCCATGTGTGTTGCTTCTGAGCTACATCGGCAATTGTTAATATTCAATTCTTTAAGTCCCCAGACTGTATATCTTTTGATAGCCAGGCACCTTAAGCTTTCTTCAGCACATTTGCTTATGCACACATTTGTCTTAGCATTAATATCAGAAAGGTAGGCATGCAATTATATGCTTTTTGTTCTTTGAAGTCTGCTAACTGATTCCATTGATCCATTGGGGTGACAAAGGCTGGTGTACTTCTTCCATGTGAACTTCATTGATTCTAAGCTAGATGACCACTTGTTTACTTTCTAAGCCTTTAAGACCTTAGATGCTCTATCTTTGATAGCCAGGCACTATCAACTTTCTTCACCACTTTTGCTTATACACACATTTGTCTTCAGTGATTGTGTTAGGAAGGTGAGCATCAAGGAATGCCAATTTAATAGAACAAAATGTTCTTGCATTGAGGACATACTTGAGTGGATGTTCATTGTCCATCTGGTGCCATAATACTAACCCTATAAGTATATGCACTTAGATGAATTTTCCCATCATAGTATATGAATATATTCATCTAGATTTATGCCTGTATTTAGACCTTTGTAGATGCTGTTTGCCTTCCAGTTCCCTTCCCTATTTTCTTCTACTTTCCTCTTATCCCACTATCATGCACATCCCCTATTTGAATTTCAGTAATTTCTTTCTGTTACATTACTCCTTATCAATCCCTATAAGGCATGTTACACCCACCTTGCCACTGATCTTGGATCACCTGTTGTTTCCTTACCCTGGGATGGACAACACCACCTCCTTTCCCCAACCTCCCCTTTTCCCATGTCCAAGAACCATCAGTCCCATTGTTTTCTCCTACAGACTGTTCATCCAACCTATCTTATCTAGATAGACCTGCAGGGACAAAAATATGTACAGAAAAACAAAACATTGCAAGACAAAGAGACAAAAGAAAACAAAACAATGACAACAACAACAAAAACCCAATGTTCAGGAAAAAACATAAATAAGTAAAAAGAATTAATAATTACAAAAGAAAAACCCATAAATAATTCAAAGTATGTTCATTCAACTCCAGGAATGTTGCTCTGTTGAATCTTATGAGGTGCCACATCCTGGGCCCAAAGTATATCCTAGGTACTCCCCCGGGAACTCCATGCTCTGCCCCTCCTGCTGCTCTACTGCACATCTTTGCCTCAGATTCTCATCCTGATTCTCCAGTGTTGTCCCCATAGGGCCTTGGGACAACAAGGGACACCGTGTTTCATAGTGGGGCTGGTCATATGATCTTCTCTGTGCAATGGCTATTCTGAGTGAGATCATCCTAGAGGTTTGGTGGGCGAAGATGTACTCCACTCTCTCTTCCTCCCCCTTGATTTGTTCTCATGTGCTCTGGTCAGACATGTCCCTCTCTGTGAGCTGCAGCCTAACCTCCAAAGCAAACGTTCCTGGGGAGAGGGGTGGTTGTCCACAGAGTTGGGACTTGTCCTTTTGTGCTTGGCTTACTTCACTTAGCATAATTCCCCCAGTTCTTCCCACGCAGTGATATGCTTCATGCATGCATCACTGCTTTTCGGCCATGTACAGTACTCCATTGTATGTATGTACCGAAGCTTTTTAACCCAGCTGCCATTTTAATTTTGAGTGGAAATGATAATTATGCCCATGAATATTTAGATGTAAACTCACTGTTGATGAGTTTACATATGTGAAGACTCAAAGGGTATTACTTCCATCAAAATGACTCAGACACATATTAACCTATGATAATAAGCAAAAATAGTTACAGAATCATAGAGACATTTATTGAACAAAATCATCAAAAGGTGAAATTCTCATTTCTCAGCATATTCTCCATCTTGTTCTAATATTTAGGAAGCTTGTATTGTGTTTTCCTCTCTGGTGACACAGTTAATTAGTAGTTGGAAATGCTGAATGACAAACTTGTGACTCAACCTTCCCCAGCTCCTGTATGTGAGAAACATGCACCAATCTGTTTCTGTAAAGATATACAGATTCTACATTCCCATAAAACAAGTCTTCTCTGTTCCATGTAGGTGCTTTGACTTTGAATAAACTTGACGGTAGTGGCATTTGTTTGGAGTTTAACTCTTCCCTCTAGAATTCTAACGTCCTCATGTGAAATCATGCCAACATAGCAGTGTTGACCTCTTTACTGGACTGAAGTATTTTCTTTTAAAATTATCTTTGAGTTTGGAAACAAATATCAGTCTGAGGGGAAGATCAGAGCTTCCTTCTGAGAGAGAAGACCAGAGTTTATAAGGAGGAAGACCTGAGCTAGGTTTGAGTTGGGTGGGGGACATTCCCAATAAGTCTCCTAGCAGCCCTGGCCACCATCCAAAATGAGGAGATACATAGTCACAATGGGGGGTGGGCATTGATATAATTCTCCTGGCTTTTTTCAACTCTCATTCAAGCTTTCAATTTTCTCAAACCTTTTTCATAAAAAGATGCTATGATTGCGTTGAGTGCCGCAAAGACATCTATCAAGGTTACTCCTTTGAAATCTCAAAAAAAAATCACCTTAAAATTTGAGCCAGCCTCTGTCTTGACTTTAACATCCTTAGCTGAATTCATGGAAAGTAATATAGAATGATTCAATCATTGAGTTTAAATATTGAAAAATTATATAGGTAAGTTATTGAATGATGCAGAAAATGTCAAAGGAAAATGGGAAGAATACACAGAGTCTCTGTATCAAAAGGGACTAACCAACATTCAATCATTTCAAGAGATAGATTATGATATAGAGACAACAGTGTTGAAAGAAGAAGTCTACACTACTATGAACACATTAATTAAAAGCAAGGCTTTAGGAATTGATGGAATAGTAATTGAAATGTTGAAACAAGCTTATGAAGCTCAGTTGCCAGGAAATTTGGAAAAGAGCTACTTGGTCAAGTATAAGGGAAAGAGATTCATATTGTCTTCCAATCCAAATTAAAATCACCCAAAATAGTGCACAAATTAAAGAACAATATTGATTGCACATGCAAGTAAATTTTTGCTGAAGATCATTCATCAATCTTTTCAGTAGTATAGTGCTGGGATTCTCAGAGGTTCACGCTGTATTCATAAGAGGACACAGAACAAAAGACATCATTGCTGGTGTCAGATGGATATTTGCTAAAGCAGAGGATACCAGAAAAAAAGTTTACTTGTATTTTTTGACTATTCAAAGACATTTGCCTGTGTGGATCATAGCAAACTATGGATAGTCTTAAGAGGAGTGGAATTCCAGAATACTTCTTTGTCCTCATGAGGAACTTGTGCTTGGATCAAGGAAGCAGTTTTGCAAACAAAAATGGCTTATAATTAAGGAAGGCATATGTCTAGATTGTATTCTTGGTTGTATCTCAATCCTTTTACAGGTAATAAAACGTTCAATCTTTCACCTGAGAAAATAGTCAGAGAATATGAATTATATGAAGAAATATGTTGTTTCCAGCTTGAACAAAAGCTTACTAGCAACCTGAGATATTCAGATGGCATAACCTTATTTTCAGAAAGTGAAGAAGACTTGAAGTCCTTGCTGATGAAGATGAAGTGGAGAAAAGAGGGAAATCGGCAAGAACTTTATCCTGCCTTGCCACAATCAATGCTCATGAAATCAGAATTCAAGACATCAAATGACACATTGCCTTGGGTGAATTGGCTGCACAAGACCTCACTAAAGTGTGAAAAGTCAAGGTGTTTCTTTGACGGCAAAGATGCACATGGCCTGAGTCATGGTATTATCACATCGCATATGTATGTGAAAGTTGGACTTTGAATAAGGAAGACAGAAGGACAACGTGCCTTTGAATGATGTTGCTGAAGAAGACTATTGATAATTCTGGGTACAGCCAAAGAACAAATAGTGCTGTCTTTAAAGAAGTAAGGCCAGAATGTATTTTGTAGGCAAGTATACTGAGACTTTGTCTCACAATTTTTTTGCCTTGTCATCAAGAGAGTTCACTTCTTGGGGAAAGATGTCATGCTTCAGTAAGTAGAGGAGCAACAAAGAAGAAAGAAGGAAAATCCCTCGATAGGGTGAATTGGCACAGTGGTTACAACAATGGGCTCAAACCTTGGAATAGCTGTGAGCAAGATGCAGGGTTGGGCGATGTTCCGTTCTGTTGTACATGGTCACTGTAGTTGTTACTCGACAGCAATTAACAACAGTGAGCAAAAATCTTTGAAAGAAAATTTGTTATTGGATATGTGAGTATGCATAAACATAGACATATGCATAGACATAGATGATGTATCTGAAATAGACTAAGACAAATGTATTACTGGGAGAAAAAGTACCACCCACTGATTTAAAGCAAGTTTAAACAAACTGTGTTGGCAATGAATCCATGTAAATATAAGCTAGGTGCCTGGTAGCAAAACTTTTTGACTTGTTTGCTACATACCTATCCAACCCAACTAGATTGTTTGGGGTGGATATGGATTTTTTTCAGTCAGACACCTACCTGCATCTCACTAGAGTACCTGCAATAAAAAGGTCCAATCAAACAGTGTCTTCTGTTAAATTAAATTCAAGGCAGTATGATAACCTCAGAAGGCTATAGTTACTCTTTTGGGAGAATTCCAAGTCAATTTTCAATTAATCAATTTCATCAAAGGGTACAGGGATGATTACAGTGACTATTTTACGGGGCATTTTTATGAAGATGTTTGAGTGCAAGTGAAAATTATATTTATTTTTTAAAAGACCTAAAAGCTTGGATTAATAAATTGCTTGTGTATTTTGGCCCTGTACCTTTTCATTCTTGAGTGATTGACAGAACTCTCAAATGAGAATTTCACTGATGAACTTTGGTCCACACACCAGGCCTGGCATTGCCTCTTCAAGTTTCTTTTTTCTTTCCATAACTCAAAGCACATTTAAAACAAATGCAGGATAAGTCCCTTGTAAATTTCAAAATGATTATTTTGATATAGTATAAATTGAAGAGTGCAGAATTCTTCAGGGAAAAGTTAAATAGATGGAAATACTACCTTCAGACCTAAAGAGAGGATATTTGGAGAAACAGTGGCTCTTATTGTTTAATTGGTGTTAATTTGTTCTAAGTAATATGAGTAATAATGTAAAAGAAAATTTTTAATGATTGGAGAGCAACATAGTTTGGTCCTCACTTCTTGTACAATGGGACATGTTGTGTTTATGTCTCTGGTGACTCAGGAATGACTCTCTTGGCTGCTAATGGAAAGCTCCGTGTTTTCAACCCACAGACTTCTCTATGGGAGTCAGATGACAATCTGCTTCTATAAGATTATAGACTTGGTTACTTGATTGGGCAATTCTGTCTGTGCTACAGGGTTAAAGAAGTAAAATCTGTTCAATGGCATGCAAGAATAACAACACTTCTTGTAAGAAGGTGGAAAAGTTCTTGAAGTAGATAAATCCAAGAGACTTAGAAAAGTGTACAGATGAATGGGAAAGTTAGAAATGATAAGAGCCATTGAGAGAAGTGTGAGCTTAAATGTGATTGAGCCAAAATAAAATAATCTTAGATCTTGTTAAGGATTTTGGATTTAGAGCAGTGGGCAGTGAACATATTGAAGGATTGCTAGCAACAAATAGAAAAAGAAATCACCCCTTAGAGGATAAAAGATGAAGTACTAGTTCTATTCAATTCCAAAATCTTTCAGTACATTTTAAGAAGTGTAGGGAAAATAATTATTGCAAATGAGGGTTCTGAATACAAAGCCCATCTACGAAAGTTGCAGTTCTGGACATTCTTAAGCTGTGTGCTGTGGAATTGTTTATAATTCACAACAAGTATATAGGACTCCTTGGAATTTTTCCAAGCCTATACTTTTTATAAGAGCCAATAGCAACGTCTTTCTCCATTGGACCAGCTGGTGAGTTCTAACCAACCACCTTTACTTTAGCAGGTATTTAATCATTGCTCTATCATGGTTCCATCATTATGGGTTAAAAAAGCATAGAGAAACCCACCAGTTGTCTGCTTAGACATTTATTGATTTTCTATTAAGTCAGGAGCCAAACAAAATTCAGGCTACCAATGGTAGCCAACTAAAAAGGAGAGGAGCCAGGAGATAGCAATGTGTAACTGGGGAACAGAGCATTAACACACCCAAGGGGAGGGTATTGTTTAAATCTCCACAGGTAAAGCAGGACCAGACTTAAATCCAGCGTCCTAGGACATGAATGTAGTGTGATGGCATGGAGCAGGGAGCCAGTGGAGGGGTCTGAGAGCCCAGCCCAAATCCCAACCCTATGGACAGCTGCCCCTCCCCACAAAAGAATTTACTTTAGAGGGCAGCACTGAAGCTTGGGGAGAGAGACATGTCTGACCAGAGCACATGGGAGAAAATAAAGGAGGAGGAAGAGAGAGTGAAGCACATCCTGGCCCACCAAGCCTGGAGAATGATATCCCCGCTCAGAGTAGAAAAAGCACAGAGAGGACCAGATGACCAGCTCCACTCTGAGACATGATGCCCCTTGCTGCCCCATAGCCCTATAGGGAACATCACTGGAGATAGAGTGTTGGGATTGCACCGGCCTCACCCTACCACATAGAGGAAACTCCAAGGGCATGCAGCAGAGTGGGGTGGCGGGGTAATGGGAAGGGGGAGCAGAGAGGTCTTGAGGGAATGCCACAGATAGACTTTGGGGCCAGGGTGTGGAACCCCATCAGACTTCACCACAGGTCACTCCTAGAGCTCAACCAACAGACCTTGAAGTATTTACAATTTTCCTTTATTATTTTTAATATATATACATTTTTTTCTGGACCTTGCTTTTTTCTTGTTGTAGTCTTTGTTTTCTTTTCTTTTGTCCCTTTGTACTGCTATGCCATTTTTTTGTATGCACATTACTATCTCTGCAGGTCTATCCCAATAAGATAGGCTGGATGATCAGTATGGAAGGGAAAATGATGAGTCCGATGGTTCCGGGGGTGATATGGGAGTGGGGGAAGTGGGGAGAAGGAGGTGGTGTTGACCAATGCAAGGACAACAAAATCAATGATAAGGAGGATGTGAGAGGCCTGATACGATCGATCAAGGATATGGTAACTGTAAGAAGTTACTGAAACCTAAATGAAGGCTGAGCATAACAGTGGGACAAGAAGGAAGTAAAAGGAAATAGAGGAAAGAAATAGGAGACAAAGGGCATGTATAGACATCTAAATACAGGTGTGTACATAGGTAAATATACTTATATATGATGATGGGGAAACAGATCTATGTGCATACATTTATAGGCTCAGTATTAAGGCAGCAAATGAACATTGGACCTCCAATCAAATACTTCCTCAATGCAAGAACACTTTGTTCTATTAAGTTGGAATTCCATGATGTTCACCTTCCTGGCACGATCACTGAAGACAAATGTGAGCATAAACAAAAGTGGTGATACAGCTGATGATGCCTGGCTATTAAAAGATATCGCATCTGTGGTCTTAAAAGCTTGAGGGTAATCTAGCTGAGAAGCAACAAAGCCACATGGAAGAAGCACACCAGCCTGTGTGACCCCAAGGTGTCAAAGGGATCAGATATCGGACCTCAAAGAACTAAAAATTAATATCATTATAGTTGAGGGGGAGTACAGATTGGGGACCCAAAGACCATCTCTAGGTAACACAGCATCCCCTCACAGAAGGGCCACAGGGAGAAGACAAACAAATCAGGGTACAGTGTAGTACCTGCAACATGCAACTTTCCTCTAGTTCTTACATGCTTCCTCCCTACCACTATCATGATTCCAATTCTACGTTACAAATCTGTCTAGACCAGAGGATGTACATTGGTACAGATAGGAACCAGAAACATGAGGAATCTGGGACAGATGAACCCTTTAAGACCAGTGGCGAGAGTGGTGATATCAGGAGGATGGGGAGAATATGGGGTAGAACGGGGGAACAGATTATAAGGCTCTACATATAACCTCCTCCCTGGGTTGCAGACAGCAGGGAAGTGGGTGAAGGGAGAGATCTGCAGTGTAAAATATCACAAAATAATAATAATTTTTAAATTACCAAGGTTTAATGAGGGAAGTGGTACCCTGGAGGAAGGGGAAAATGAGGGACTGATGTCAAGGGCTTCAGTAGAAGGCAAGTGTTTGAGAACGATGAGCACAGCAAATGTACATATGTGTTTGACATATGACGGATGGTGATGAGTTGTATGAACCCTCAATAAAATGTTTTTTTAAATGAACAAAATCAATAACTCACTGTCAAACCTAACAAAAGAATAGAGTGAGAAAAAACTAATTTATGAATAAGATATGAAACTGATGCCATTTCAACAGCACCAAACATGATAAAAATATAATCATGTCATATTATGTAGAACTTTATTAAACTTTTGATAGAAGGACTAACATTTAATTACTACTTTAATACCCTACTGGATGGATTAGGATGCATATTATTATAGCAGAGCTATGTCTGATATCATCATTGAGTATTATTGTAAATTTTACCAAAACATCACTTCCCATTGTGTTCAAATAGCATTCAATTACATAAGGATATTTTCAATAAAAGTGAATAATCATTATATTGTGATATCTAAGTACCCTCTACTTGTTCAATGTCCTTTTCTTAAAGTGTTTTCAGAAGATCATTCTGTTCCAAGAAAATGATTGATATGCTACTCTACCATAATTAACAAGGATATCTTTAAGGTGAACTAGATATAGAAAAACAAAACAAAACAAAAACAATATACCATAAATTCAGGAATGGATTTGGGCTCACATTTAATCCTAGCTCCAGTCTTAGACCAATTGGTTTTTAAGACATGACCCTACTTGATATTCACCCTCATGAGGAAGCACAAAAGACATAGGTACAATAACAAAATGTAAATAAATTTGTTGTTGCATAGGTGTAAGGAAGAATAGCATCTGGGGTCTTAAAGGTTTCTTTACACAGAAGCATTCATCCAAGCTAGACATTAACTAAGCCCACATGGAAGAAGCCCACCAACATTTGTGATTCAAGGATTGTAAATTATATAATCCAAATATGAAAAGGGGCATCGTATAGAGCCTAAGTTTTGAGATTCTGCTGTGCAGAAGGCTATGGATGACAGTGGAGACCTAAAATAAATTAGCAAGATGTACGCAGGGAATAAGCTGCTTTTGATTTCTCTCTAGCCAAAATAGAGAGATGGGAATAACCTGGTTATCTGACAGAGAGTATCAACGAGATAGCTATAGTAGATTAAAATGACAAATCTAAATTGAAAGATTAAAACCTTTTCACTTGATCACTTTTTTGATATATTTGTGTTTGATCTGGTTTCTAATATTTTCTATGTGTTTTCCTTTCTTTCCTTTTTTTTCATGTTGAGGTTTTCTCTGATGTCTTGTGTGATTGTTGGTAGCCTCTTGACGCTCTGTTGTGTTTTTATTGTTTTTGGTATAGGAAACCTATGATAGATGAATCTACAGAAACAGCACTAGAATAAGGGTTCCCAGGGGGTACTGCAGGGAGATTGTGGCATAAGGGAGAGCTGATATCAAGGAGTTTAAGAAGGAAAAGAAGTTTTGAAACTGATTTTGATAGCAATTGTACAGACTGCTTGATACTATTGAACTATGGTATGATGGTATGGTATGATATTTGTATTAGATTCTAATAAAAGATTTGGAGGAAAAAAGAAAAATTGTATTTTAACAAATTTGTGGTCTGGAGAAGCTTACATATTTTTAGAAATGTATTATTTACCTAAATTAACCCAAAATGATGTAGAAAATCTCAACAGGCCTATAACATGAAAATAAATAGATGTAGTTATAAAATGGCTTCAAACATCCAAAAAATTATTGATTTTCTTTAGTTGGGCCATTATTTTACTAAGGACTCTTCCAGATTCACAACAATTCACTTCCAGAATCTCACGACCAAAAAGAAAGGATTCCTCTTGTGCCTTCTAGGCAGCCATTATTGATTTGGGGGTATTTATTCTTTTACTTCCCCTGTTATTAACTCATTCTGACTCCCTTAAACTCCTTATCTCACTCCCTCTCCCACTCCCTCTATCCCTAATTCCCTCTGCTAATCACTAAACCTTACTGAGAAATATTCTATTAGTAGACTTTGGAAATCTTAGTCTCCAACACATATTTAAGACCTACTTAAATTCTGATAAGGGGGTGCCTGTGAATAAAAGTCTTCAGGCAGTACCTAGCAGTGGTATGGAAGAAAGAAGTGGAACCTTTGGGAAGCTCTTGTTCTCTATCTAGCTTTTATAGAAGCTTCTCACTCAGCTAGGGACTCCCTTTTCTCAACTCTCACTTCTTTCTGGTGCTCTCAAGTTTAGTGCTATTTCTTCATCTGAAATATTCATTCTTTCTCCCAGATTGTTGTCTACATCCTCTCCACCTGGAGAGTTCCGGAAAACAAGTTTACCGTGCTCATTGAGCACATTTACATTCGTGGGTTTCCTCTGAATAAAGTGTAAGCTCCTCGATTGCAGGAATCATTTTGAGTCTGTTGACTTCTGCCATCTCAGTGTTTATACTGAATGAATGAATGAACAAGCAGACTAGACTTGATGAGTGAATAAGAAAATAAATCAATAATGAGATGAAAGAATAAGAAGAGAAATAATCCTCACTGAAATTATCATGTTTCCTTCCTGAAAACCTAAATAAACAGAAACACAAAACTGGGCACTGCTCTATTGCTTATCAGGAGCTTCTTGGTGTTTCTGATGTGATTCCAAACACGTGTTCTCTTTCTGTATGGTCTGCAATTGCTCACTGCAGTTCTTTACTTAAGATACAAGCTTACATTCTCAATCAGAAACTGTCCCTTCTGGAACAGTAGTGTGGAGTGTAATACTTACTTGGAAGAATATCATGTAGGCATAGTGTAAGTCTATCTCATCACTTTTGAGTTGATGCCATGCCTACTCACAGTGATTTTATAGGGCAGGTGTGGCAGTCATGTGCTTATGATAATTTTATGATTGAAATGCAGGGGTGGAGTCTAGCCTGTTAGTCTGAAGATAACCATTGAGTAGCCAATGAGGCCTGTATGTGGGCATGGCTTTCTCCTGAGACTTCTGAGAAACCTCGCGATATTTCCCTCGTGAAGATGAGAAGCTATCTCCCCCAGTTTGTTGGGAGTTAGTCTCAGAGACAGTTAATCACAGACAAGAAAAGATGGCAGCGTCCAAGAAGCTGGAAGAGCCGGGGGAGAGACCACACAGCTTTGCTCTGATGGAGCCAGACCTCTGAAGCTGGGATGGCCACATAGAGACCTCTGTCAGCGATGAGTTGCTTCTGCCACCACGGGATGCTGTGGATGGACCCTGAGCCCCGGAAGTGAGGAGCCATGGGGTGACCCCTGCCAGTGCGAGGACTTTGCACCCACTGACCTGTGACTTCGTGAGTCAGAAGGAGACTTTATAGACTGATCTCAGGCATATGGGTTAATATCAGACTTATGACTTTGAACTGGAGTGGGCTGGGATGTTTTCTCAATGTCCTTTTCCTCTTGTATATAAACCTTTTCCTTACATCCATGTGTGTGTCTTTGAAATTTGTTCCTCTAGTCTACCCAGACTAACAGACAGGGTAGGACCACCCCTGTGAATTTCCCAGGCTGAAACTCTTTAAAGAGTAGAAAGCCCCTTCTTCATCTGGCAGAGCACATGTGATTTCAAACTTCTGACTGTGTAGTTAGAGCCAACTCACAACAACTATGCCAGCAGCGCTCCTGGTCTGAGACAATCTTATTGTTAGGCACTGGTGCTTTGTTCTGAACCATAATGACCCTATGTACAATAGAACAAAACACTGCCTGGTCTCGCACCATCCTCAAAATTGTTCCTCGTCCTGAGGCCTGTTGTTGCAGCCATTCTCTCAGTCTTTCTTATTGAGGGCTTTCCGCTTTGTCGCTGCTTTACTAAGCATTGTGTCCTCTGGGGATTGGTCTCTCTGAGCAACATGTCCAAATAAGTAAGGTCAAGTCTCGTCATCCTTGCTGCTAAGGAACACTCTTGCCATACTTCTCCCAAGACAGATTTGTTTTTCCTTTAGGAAGCCTTTGGTACTATCAATATTCTTCACTGACACCATAATTCAAACTCATTGATAATTTTCCAGTCTTCCTTATCCGATGTTCAACTTTCACATGCACATAGAAAATACCCTGTCTTGGTTCAGGTAGAACATAGTCTTCAAAGTAACACCCTTGCTTTTCAACTCATTAGAGTGGTCTTGCACAGCGGAATTTCCCAGTGCAATGCATCTTGATTTCTTGACTGCTGCTTTCTGAGCATTGATTGTGGACCCAATGAAGACAAAAATCCTTGACAACTTCAAATTTTTCTTCATTTATCATGATGTTACCTCTTGGTCCAGTTGTGATGATTTGGGCTTTTCTTATATTTGTTGCAATCCATTCTGAAGGGCGTGATCTTCATCTCCATCAGCCAGTGTTTTAAATCCTCATCACTTTCAATAAGCAGATTGTGCCATCTGCATCACTCA